>APFE030065583.1:574-47026 GCA_000404065.3 Pinus taeda | reverse complement strand
CTGTTACACGGCGGGTAACTGATTTTGACTGTCTTCTCGGGATCTTCATATTCCTTCGCCATTTCCCCATGCTGTTCATGCTGACTATGTTCTTTTTCTTTAGACTTCCGCTTGATTATGCCACGTCACAATTCTCTAGATAGCTGCCATCTGTTGTCCATGGCTGTTACAAAATAGCTTGCTTTAGGTAATTGCTGTTGCAGCAACTGCGTAGTTACTGTTTCTGGTGTTGCAGCAACTGCATAGTTGCTGTTTCTGGTGTTGCAGCAACTGCGTAGTTGCTGTTTTTAGTGTTACAGCAACTATTCATTATGACTCCTGCAAGCTTAAGACAATTATTTGACAATTTAGTCAGCTTTTCTAAGGATAAGTACAAAGATATTCACGAATATGAAATAAACAATTAAACATAGACTTGCGGAAGGTTACTTCATACCTTGGGGTTAATATGTCATTATGAAATAAAAGCTTTCACTTATGACTGCAAAAAGGGTAATTATACGGCAAAAGATAAGGTCAAAAATAGGTCAATTGTGAGTCCCAACACACATCTATTAGTATTTTTTCCTTCTCAGGTTTCGTTAAATATACTTGGATGGATTCATCTGAAGGATGGACTTACAGATCAAGCATATATTATCCTCCACAATCTTGTTAAAAAATAAAGAGGTATTGACAAATATGGTTTGGGAAATTAGCAAAACAGGGTACTTCATTTGTCAATGGAAACTAGTCGCTCTTGAACATGAAATTCCTCCACTTCATCTCTATGGCTATTAGGTTGGGTAATCTGCTTGTGTTTTGGTTCATCATACCTTTTTAGAGCCTCCATTTCGTTTTTGGGTCAATTTTCCAACTCCATTTCAATGTCGTTGGTGTGTTCAAGAGAAGTCATTCAACTTATATTCATTACAATAATCTTAAGCCTTAATTCCATGTTTTCCTTTCCTGATCCAGTTCCATATCATCATCATTCTGTCTTGATCATCATAACTGTTTCGTGTCATTGATGGGGGATATATCAAGGCCCTCCTACGATAGGTCGCTTCCTATCCACATCAACACATTATCTAGGAAATTGACTTAGAAATACCCATTAGTACCTTGGTGCTTGCATACATCAATGGACAATTTCCTCGCTCTTGTGACAGGTTTACATCATTGGCCTTCGAATGAAATATTCTATGTGTTGTTTGGCATCAACTCATTTATTCACACCATATGGATTGTACTTGAGTACCTTGAGAGCCATTAAAATCATTAGTGGTTTCTCTCACGCCTCTTAACGGCTTATGTCATTGGCCGTTAATAGGATGGTGTCTACCATGTTCGACTTCAACTCATTGATTCACATGGTTAGAATCATATGTTACTTATTTGTGTTAACGAGATAGAAAACCCCAAATCTAGTTCCCGCCATCTGGGCTACGATTTCAGGATTATATAGAGATCGATATGTATGATGACTATGATCATACTTGCAATCATCCAGTCATGGGTTCACCATCAGTGATTAGTGGACATGTCTTTTGATCATTATACATGTAATGTTAGCTTATGTATTGAGTATGGGTTTGCCTCCCTCAGCAAAATTATGTCATGATGTAAATGTATTGTAATAGAAGACGATATCGCCAATTTTTCTTTGATCCCAACTTGTCACAAGGTAAAGCACTTTAGTCATAATTCATCATCTCTGACTTTTCACTTTAGGGGGCACTCTGTTATAGGCTATGTTGTCTCATCTAATCAATCATCCTCCTAATGGGATCATTAACATCCTATTCCCACTTTACATCATCATTGCACAAATCCCTATGCTTGACTCTCTCATTCCTAGAGTTTCTGCCCTAAACTGCATCATCTGAGCTAGTTTTAGGACCAACGCACCCTAGCCTCTTGTTGGAAAATGTTCACCTACATGTTTCTCCATTGTGGCATGCGTTGATCACCTACAGATTGCTCTCCTTGTACCTGCGTTGGTTCTAGAAATTCAGGAAAAAGAGAGAGAATCCCGAAGCCTCCATTTCCAGAATCTTCCAAGATCTATTGTAACCATTTATCTCAGATAAAAATTTTGAATCCTATCCTATCCTACCTTAGATTTTCCATCCCTTATCCTTAGATCTCATCCTCCCATCAAGAGTGGATATCAATCCCAAGATTGGTAAAAGGATAAGAACTCCCAACTTACCTCACTCCTCTATATATTTACAGCCTTCATATCCAAGATGTTTTCTTTTGGAGAGTGATTCTACCCTTATGCTGCTATTGTGAGAGTTATCCTTTCATGCATGTAGGGTGATTGGAGGTGCACTTTGTCACAAAGGAAGGACAAGTCAACAACTTGGAGGAGCTCTTCTACAAGATTGACACTTATTTATGATTGTAACTCACTCCATTTATATCAATACAAAGATTTCTTTGTTTTCCTATATGTGATGCCGTTATTTTATATATTTCAATACCATGTTGATATGTTGAATAAAGTAGATAGATGATGCTACATACATCTCGTAGTTTCTTGGCTTGTGTTGTCTGGTTGTTCAGGTTCTAATTTTGGCAGTTGAAGTTAGGATTGGAGCATTCGAGCCAAAGAAGGAGTGAAACATACGAAAAATTCCAAGTAGGCTTCTTCCCCTCATGTACTTACTTTAAGGAAAACATTGGGTCCTTTTTCATTATGTTGTTTTAGGTTAGCCGCCAGCCATAGGGGAGATATTTATGTTCGGAGTCATAAATCTTGCATAACAATGGGGTTGGTTGAGATACCTTGTAAGCCAAGGGTCCCTTTTTCCTCTATTGGGCAGTTTGAGTTGCTCATTTGTCACATTAGAAACCTAATAGTATCCCTAAAAACTAACCTACAATCCACTTCAAACTCGGCTTCTAGAAGATTCATTTTGTCCAAAATGTCTTGCTACTAGGCCCCTTTCTCTTCTACAATTTAGGCAATGAAGACCTTGGTCAACTAGTATAATTCAATGGCCTTGAAAACCTTGGTGTATCTAGATTTGGAGAAGCCATACTCCTAAAACAAACCTTGGAATTCCTCTTCAATATGCTCTTTTGGAACCTATTTTGTTTTCTGTTGAATTATGTTTTCCAAAACCTCTATCTCCTCCTTAAGTGTAGAAGGGCCCTTCTCCTAGAATGATCTACTTCACATGCCAGACATCCGAATTTAAGATGGATCTATATTGAAAAATAAGTCAATTATCAATATTACATTTTAACTATCTTTATTGAAATCATAATTTTGAATTGTTGATACTATTGTTTTTCATGTAGAATTGGATTCAACACTCTCCCATAGCTTTATTGCAACTTGATTTTGCAATGTCAACAATTGTTTTTTGTAATTTCATCCAAATCCAAAAGATTCTTTCGAGATTTAAAAAAATGTTCATTACCCTTTTTGTAATTTTGAGTAACTTAAGGATGTAAATCAATAAAATGTTTATATTCTAAATTTATTAAAATATGATAGAACAAGTTATTATGAAGATTAATATTGAAAGAAAAAACACTAAATTAAATATTAGGAAGAAATGTCTCATTGAAATAATATTTTCAATATATCAATACTTTTTTTTCTAAGGTAGTTCTATTTCTATATTAGTATTGTACAAAAAAAGAATACAAGCATTGTTTTTTGTTGCCTACCAAAATGGAAACCAAGTCACAAACCACTTCAAAAAAACATCCATTGTTTTCCTATGCTATAGAGGTTTAGAACCTCACATAGAGTATATTAAAACTAGTAATAATGTAGAAATTGGCAAATAAACACAAGTGGACATATGAAAAGCATCATAATTAGATTCAAGCATAACTAGAAGGGTTTAGAGGATTACCCACCAATGGCTCTTTGATGTTCTTATTCTTTTCTAGGTCTAGAGCATCTTCATAATGATGGGGTTGGGCGAGGTACCTTGTAAGCCAAGGGTCCCTTTTGCCTCTATTGGGAGGTTTGAGCCATTGGGTTTCAATGCTTAACCCATGATAATATCTCACAAAACTATTTTTCAAGGAAATTCAAACTTGGGTTCCAACAACATCAACTTGTCCAAAATTTCTTACTACTAGAACTCTTTTTCCTCTACAATTTGGTCTATGAGGGTCTTTGTTAATCAATATAATTCAATGGCCTTAAAAATCTTGGTATCTCTAATCTTAAAGAAGTCATAATCCAAAAACCATCCTTGTAATTCCTCTTCAATATACTATGGAAGCTATTTCCTTTTTTATTGAACTATGTTCTCCAATGAAAACCTTTATCTCCTTCTTGACTACTAAAGAAACTTTCTCATGGAATAATCACTAAGGTAGGCCTATATATTTAAGATGGATTTACACTAGTGAATAATATAATCAACAATGATGTGTTTTAACTATCTTTATTGAAATCTTAATTGTTAATTATTAATACTATTGTTTTTCATCTATAATTGGATTCAACACTCTCCAATAGCTTTATTGCAATTTTATTTTGCAATGTTAACAATTGATATTTCACAATTTCATCAAATTCCAAAAATATTCTTGCAATATTTTAAACAAAAATTGGTGATTACCATTTTAAAAATTTTGAGCAACCTAAAAATAAATTAATAGAATGTTTAGATTCTAACTTTATTAAAATGTGATAAAACAAGTTATTGTCAGAATTAATAATGAAATATAAAAATAGTTAAATATTTATTGGGAAAAAATATCAAAGATAGTTCTACTTGTGTACTAATGTTGCATAAGAATGACTATAAGCATGGTTTTTTGTGGCCTCCTAGGATGTAAACCAAAATACAAATTTCTCTAGAAAAGTAGCCATTGTTTTGCGACTACATATGTCTATGACCACATATAAAGTATAATAAAATGAAAATAACATAGAAATTGGCAAACCAAACACAAGAGAACATCTAAAAAACATCATAATTAGATTCAAGCATAATTAGAAGGGTATAGAGGTCTAGGCACCAAAATCTCTTTGGATTTCTTCTTCTTTCAAAACATTGGAGCATCTTCAATAATGATGGGGTTTCCCAGGGTACCGAATGAGCCATGGGTCCCTTTTTCCTTTGTTGAGTGGTTTTGGTCATTGGGTGGCCATATTAAAACCTTGATATTGACCCCAAAAACTAATTGACAAACCAATTCAAACTTAGCTTCCAATAGTATTAGCTTGTCCAAAATTTCTTACTATTAGGCCCCTTTCTTCTCTAGTTTGGACTATGAGGGCCTTGGTTAACCAATATAATTTAGTGGCCTTGAAAACCTTGTTGTCTCTAGTTCTAGAGAAGCTATAATCCTAACACTATCCTTGGAATTCCTCTTCAATCTACTCTTTCATAACCCATTTTCTTTTCTGTTGAACTATGTTCTCTAAAATCTATATCTTCTCCTTAACTATTGAAAGGGCCTTTTCATGGAATAAATGATCAACACGATGGACATCATTTTCTACCCTTGTCATGTGGGAAGAAAAAATTTCATGTATGGAAGGTTGAGTATCAATTTGTTTTCTCCTCCTCAATTTTCTTTTACCTAATTATGGTTTATCCTTTACCGGTAAATTAGCCATGGCTAGCCAATGGTTGTGGCTATAGGGATGGAGATCCCCACCAGTTGAATATTTCAACCAAGGTTTATCCCAAGGGTGAGGGGTAGAGCTTCCCCCAAGTTTACTAGAAACCCAACAATGAAACCAGATCCAAACACAGATAAAGGAAAAGCCAATTAGAATGAAAAGAACTAAGAGAGACTAGAGGATGCCTCACACATACAAAATGCAAGAACCAAAAAAAGGGGAACCTATACCTATGATAGATAGTTCAATCCAACCCTCACCCTAAACATTCCTACTCCACACCTTCACATAAATACCTCATTTCCACCTAATTTCATGATTTCCCACATTATCATCAAAACAAAGCCATTGCAGCCTCAACCTTCCACTAAAAACTATGACGTCACCATAAATCCCCCTAATGTCACTTTATACTTTCTCTACCAAGCCTTTGTTGCTGACATGTATTAGTATAATGGCACCTAGGGCCTCCATAACAATGTTACTATCTACAAATGCTTCATGGTGACAATGTAAAAGTCCATTTAAGGAGATCATATCTCGTGACTAATTTATGATAAATCCTTACCAAGTCGATTAGGGATTGTGGCATTCCATTTCAATGCCAGATCCTTTTCTTATAAGATTACCCCTTCAATGACAAGGTGATCAACCAACTTATTGGATTTTGAGTAGATTTGGGAGGGAATTATGATTGGGATAACTTTTACTAGGTTTGTAGTGTCTTGAAATTTAGTTGAAAGGTGCCAATTTATGGAAAATAGGTTTGGATTTGTCCCACATTAAATATTCTCAACACTTGGATGATAATTGTGCAGAGAGGCACTCTACAACCCAGAATGGGGGTAGATCTTATGTAAAAATGTAAACATGTAAACGTAAATGTAAATTCTCATGTAAAAATGTAAACGTAAACGTAAATGTGAACGTAAAAGTAATGTTTAACATTTAACATTTAAAATAAATAAAAATATAAATAAACTAGGTGTGTGGTAAATAAATAAAACCCTTTTCTATATTTACTCCACAAACCTCTTTATATTTACAAAAACTCAAAAAAAAAGGTTTAATTTAGGTGAAGCCTATGGGCCAAATACCATGAGACAAATAATTATTAATATCACGGGCCAAATAATTATTAATAAATGAGGTATGATACATAGATAAACATAAAAGAGGTATAAAGAGGTATGGTAAATAAATAAAGATATATCAAATAGGATTAGAAATCAACAAATAATTATATACCAAGCCTATGGGTGAAACACCATGGGAAATAAAATACATATGATAAATAAATACAAATATAAATAAACGAGAGGTATGGTAAATAAATAAAACCTCTTTATACTTACTAACACTCAAAAAATAGGTTTTATTTAGGTGAAGCCTATGGGCCAAATTATTATTAATACCATGCAAAAAAAATATTATTAACCCTAATATTAATATTAAAAGATTATTATTATTATTATTAAAAAAATCTAATATCCATATTAATATATCATTTGTTTAATATTATAATTAATTAACTTTGGATTAATACAAATATTAAATTGTTAATTAAAATATATATATATAATATATCATGATATATTAACTCTAGATATTATATGGAGGGAAGAACAAAGACATAGAGTGATACATGTGGAGAGATAGGGGGAGTGACAAGGGAGGGATGGAGATAAACTAAAGGAGAGGAGAGAGGAGGAATGAAGAGAGAGAGATCGAGAGAAGTGAGAGAGCTAGAGAATGGTAGGAGAGGGAGAGGGAGACACAAAGACAGAGGGGGGAGAGAGAGAAGGAGAGAGGGAGGGAGATAGTGAGAGGATTGGAGGGTAGAGAGAGAGAGAGATGGGGGAAGAGAGAGGAAGGTAGGAGATAAAGGGAGAGAGAGGAAGCATGAGAGATAGGACTTATGAGAGAGGAGGAGAGAGGGAGGGATAGAGAGATGGAGTTGGAGGGGGAGAGAGAGAGGGAAGAATAAATACATAGAGTGTGACAAGTGGAGAGAGAGGGAGTGACAAGGGAGAGATGGAAAGAGAGAGTGAATGTTTAAGGGTGAGATAAAGAGACAAATAAGGAGAGATAGATAAGGGGGGAGAGAAGGAGAGAGAAAGAGAGAGGAAAGGATATAGTAACATAGTTGGAGAGAGAGAGAGAGAGATGCGGGAAGAGAGAGGATTGGAGGGAAAAGAGAGAGAGAGAGAGAGAGAGAGAGAGATGGGGGAAGAGAGAGGGAGACAGGAGAGAAAGGGAGAGAAAGGAGGAGAATGATGGGGGAAGAGAGAGGATTGGAGGGAAGAGAGAGGATGTATGAGAGAGAGGACTTGATAGAGAGGAGGAGAGAGGGAGGGAGAGAGGAGGAGAGAGGGAGGAGGAGAGAGATGGATGGATAGGGAGATGGAGTTAGAGGGGGAGAGATGGAGGGAAGAAGAAATAAATAGAGAGTGAGAAGTGGAGAGAGAGAGGGAGTGATAAGGGAGATATGGAAAGAGAGTGTGTATGTTGGGGTGTGAGATAAAGAGACAAAGAAGGAGAGCTGTAGAGAATGGGGGAGAGAAGGAGAAAGGAGAGATTGTGGGATATAGTAACAGAGTTAGAGGGTGAAGAAAGAGAGAGAGAGAGAGGTGGGAGAGAAAGGGAGGGAGAGGAAGGAAGAGAGAGAGGATATGAGAGAGTGGGAGTTGGAGGGGGAGAGAGAGGGAGGTAAGAATAAATAAATAGATAGAGATAAGTGGAGAGAGAGAGAGGGAGTGATAAGGAAAATGGAGAGAGAGGGGGAGAGAACAACATGAGGGAAGAGAGATAGAAGAAAAGGTTTTTAAGCCTCGAAATTTGTTGTGATAACATGGGGGATAACCACCTGGTCCGGACCTTAAAAGAAGGTCCTTTTCTGTTTGGTATAGTGGCTCCAACTGGGGATAATGGGACTAGTTTCCTAGAGAGGATTGATTTGATAATGTTGTTGGGATGATATAAGATATAACAAAGAATGATTCAACTAAGTATAATCTAATCTAAATAATAAACACATGCAGATATATTAATTTAACATTATCTGACTATAAATATACCCAGGAATAATCTAAGATATGCGATCCAAAGAGATGTATCAAAGCAATTGGTAATAAAGATCATTCAACTTCCAAAAGAAATGAAATCGTAAATGATAATTGTTTTGAATAAATAGTTAGACAAAACAATTGAGAAAATTTATCGCATATAATAATTGTTCACCTATTCAATACAAAATTAGAGCTGAAAATCATAAAAAAGTGTAATAATGTAGAACTATAACTAATATTTTCATACATAAGACAATCTGTTGGGAACGGGTTCCCCTAAGAGCTAGTTTTGGGGCAAAAGGCCCAAATTTTGTAATAAGATGTAAAGTCTTCGCATTTTGTGGTCGCGGAGTGCGAAGAGGTCAAAGGGTTGTCCTCACTTGTTTTGTGAAGTATCATGTCGGTTGTAAATATCTACCCATGATTCGCGGACCATGGGATTGTATAAAAAGGGAGTCTTAGAAGAGTCTAAGAAAGGAAAAAAGCGGTAATGTAATGAAAGATTTTGGGTAAGAAGTTCTAAGTGTTCTCGAGTCTTAGCGTAGGTAGAGGCTATGCAGCTGAGTGCACAGAGGCCTAGGGTGGAAGTCCGCAACTGAGTGCACGAACCCCTGTAGCTGTGTTCACAGGGCGGATAGAGTCTATACTGAACTTGAGATATCAATAAAGATAATTATTCTGCAATCACTGTGTATTTTGTCTCTGTTTAATACATCTAATTATATTATGTTACGATTTGGGTTGACATTATAATGCTTATTTGATGTGAAAATGTATTTTATTATATCTATTAATTGAACGCAAGCAAGAGTAAAGGATTACATGAAGGTAACTACAAAAGCATGGTAGATTAGGTAACACTTAGGATAACTAGGGAACTTATACAGTAATGCAGATGTGTGAGTGATTGGACCTCGGGTTAGTGCTGCACGAAGATTAGTCGAGTACCTTCGCAGAGGTACTGAAGGATGGAAGAGGAGGAAAATTGATAAGACCTAAATGCTTTTCGATCTACACGAAGGCAGGATCATGAAGTATAGACCGAAATCATGACCATCTCAGGGTGTGGAAACTTGGTTCCTACATCTCCCCATACTGTTTCAGGTGAGACTTCGGTCCATGCTCCACGGGATGATGATGAAAGGGCCAGTAGTGTAGGGATTTTCTTGGTTGAATAACCCTGAACCTAGGTCAGGGCCCATCATGCCAACACAATCAAAGAAAGAGTATTTCTAATGCATAAATAAAACACGATCATACGATAAAAGTACCATATATGAAAGGTTATGCTCATGGGCTTAGAAATATTGATCCACTTTCATCCAATCAAATACACTCTAAGAGTACATAAGTGTAATTTTAGTAGAGTATGCTTCAGTATTCAAAGAAAAATAGACTGTGTTCTAATAATTTCATCAAAACCTTCACAAAAATACAAAAGTGTAATTTCGTGTAAAGTATTTTTGATAAAATCCTAGACCCCTCTCTAAATGCATGAGAGGGGTTTAAATACTATAATACATGCCTCAAAAATAGATTATTACAAAAAAAAGCTGAGGAGATTTCAAACAACCTTCCTCAGAGTAAGCAAAAATAAAACTAAAAATATAATTAATCTAATGACAAGCTTCTTTCAACTTGAATTGTCTTAGTTGGCTAACGTGATCTTTGAGATTGCAAATGTTGATCATTGGTTTGACCTGGAGCAGCTGGCCGATTGTGGATTGTAAGTGTCCTGCAAATATAGCATCTGACAGAGCTGGCACCATTTTTTGTGTAGAGGTAGTTAAGCATCGCAAAGTCATCCCTATGTGGCTTTACCAAATACTACCATTATGTCTCCCAATCCAATTTGGTCAACTGTTTGATCACTTCTTCTTTGGTCTACGATGTTTGCTTCCATTGTTGTTCAAGCTATTTGATATCTGGGAGAGCCCCTGGTATGGATTTTTTGACAAGGTTGGCATTGTGGAGGTTTTCATTAACGACCTCAATTATAATGTTTGTTACACTTGCGGTTGTCATTGTCGCCCTTTCTGCTTGCTTTAACTGTGTATCCCAATCTGCAAATAGAATGTCTTTTTGAGATTCTTCTATTTTTGGTAGATCAACTTTTCTTCCCGCATCAGATTCCTACCAGGTAATAAATTCAGAAATATTTTTATGGATTTCTTCATATTCAAACCTCAGATCAATCAGTTGGTTTTTCAATCTATCACTTGTCTCACAGCAAGGATTGATCTGTGAGATTTTCTGGTAGAACATCTCTTGTTGCTGTATCAATAGGGAATTTAGCTTCATTGCTTCTTTGATGAACTCATCTATTTGAGGGTTATCTTTAAATCTATCTACCATGGCCTGCATTTGGTGAATCTGTGAGTCTTTTTTTGATATGCTTGCCTACTGTTGTAACCTCATTTGCTCGAATTCCCTCTGAAGCTGAGCTACTTGTTGTTCTTCTTGCTGATTGGTTTTCTCTTGTTCTAATTGTTGTTCAAGCAAAAGAATTATCTGTTCTTTTTCTTTTAGAAGTAGTTGGAATTTTGTTGTTTTATCATTTGTTGTTGTGGCATAGGCTCCTAAACACCGTGACAACCTTGTAAGGTTTTCTAATGGGTCAACATGAGTGTCTTTCCACACAACTTCAATTGATTCGTTCCCTAGAGTTGCAACAATCGTGGTGTCTAATTTCCTCTTCTTTCTTTGTCTTTTAACTACAACATTATGTGTAGGGATGTAAAATATGTTGATGGAGGTATCTCTTCAATTTTTAAACAATTTCAAATGTGGTAAAAACCGGAATAACCTCAACATCTTGAGTGTTTCTAGCCTCTTGCTCTGTTGTCTCTGGATTTTCTTTGTGTTGAGTCTGTTTGAGGGTCTGAAATCTAGATGTTTCTTCAAGACTTGTGCCTGTTTGGAGCTTCTGATTGAATTTCTCCCATTCCTTGTCTAGGTCAATGACTGGAATCTTACCTGTTTGAGTGGAAGTGGAGACGACCTCTATCTGTTTCTTGGCCAAGGCCTCTTTGGTCGTTTCCTTTTGTATCTTGCTCAAAATCTTTATTAGGACTCCCTTCTCCATTTTAATATTGTTGCTCTGACTGTTCCGACTCGTGAGTTGATTTTTCTTACATTTCCTCATCATAATTTTCCTTTTAACTTCCCTCCAAGCTCACGCAAAGAGTTGGTTCTCTTATTGGTTCAATTTGTAATAGGTCCAATGGGACCTTTAACAATATTTTATTCCTATATACATGAAAAGAATTAATATCATCTAGGCTTAACAGTAATGATGCTAAATGTAGGGCCTATGCAATTGATTCGACTCCTTGAAAGAGGTCATCAAATGGATGCTCTTAATGAGTAAACTGTTTGAATTTAACCATGGTGGTGAAGTCTTTAACAACTTGATTTGGGTCATACTGTTACCCTGAAACTGTGGCCAGTTTTAGAGATATAATATTCTCTACTTCTTTTATTGCGTGCCCATAGTCATGTAGTGTGAAAGCACCACATTGTAATGGGAAGGTTGGCCAAATGGTTTTCTTTCGTGCCCACAGGGCTTTGGTTAAACCATCCCCTGCTGTCTGGTAAGCTATCTCTCTTGCCAATAGCTTTTCCGAAACATAATATGGGAGGACATGTGGAGCTGCAATGCTCCCAAAAACTCTGATATAAGTGAATGTTTCTTCACTGGACCATCTTGTGACTAGAAAGATGTCTATCTTGGCTTCTTTACAAAGCCTATGGGGCTATTTTATCAAAAATGGTTTTATAAATAGGCAACATAATACCATGGCATATTTTTTAAAAATGGGAATTGAATTGGCATTCCCATAAGATTTTATGCTACACGTGGATGGGAGAGGGTTCTGTAAAGTCCACTTCCAACCCATGTTTGGAAATTGAGATAAAAACAAATGGCATCCATTACATAAGCACTCATATAAAAAGGGGGAATAATTCTTGAGGAAATACTTGTCTTTTTCCTATATTCCCTAATAGCCATAACTAAATTATCTGATAAAATATGACTCCAATTCATAATCATTGTGTTAACTACTACAACAATTAATGGAAGCTAGTCTATAGAAAATTTGGTACTATCAACTTTACCAAATAACCTACACATCATCACTGCTACATTATTATGTGGGGCTGAGAGGGATGCAATTGGGTACATACTGGATTTCTCCCATTTGAATTTGCCTGAGCTTGACCTCCAGGTCCGTGTAACATCCAATGGGTCCTCGTTCTCTTTGGAAAAATGCTCAAGGAAATATTTGTCATAGAGTTTTTGAGGCTCTAGTAGATGGTACATCTGACGCAAGTTATCTAGTGTGAAAGGCCCCATGATCTCATGTCTTGCATTCCTGAAAGTTCTATCTGAGATATTCACATTATCAATCACCCATTTTACCATATCTGTGTATGGTAATATCTTAGGTCTTGTAGCTATTCTGTGTAAAAATGGACATGTTGCCTCAAAGTAGGAAGCGTTAGATGTTTCTTTAGCATCAACTATTGCCTTTTTTTCCAGTGGCCTAGGTTTCTCTTCTTCCAGTAGGTTATGCATGGATTCCCATGATGTGGTTCTTCTGTCTTTGCTGTAGGTGGTATCAGAGAAGAGTGGTGTCATGTCCGATTTCTTAGATGCAATAGCTTTTCCCTTCTTCGCCATCTTTTCAAACATTGTTTCCTTCGGAGGTTCCCTGAAATTGAGCAATGGAGATTATCAGATAAACACAGAGTGAAAATGACAATGAAAATGAAATGATATAGTTAATTCTGAAAGGTGACATGGAAGAAACTTTTATTCGAAAATGCAAATGAAAGATATCAAATCATGCCGAGCTGTTTTAAACATAAATGCCACTAAACCCATTAAATACGGAATAAGATAGTTTATTATTGCCTTTATTATTCATTTAAGCCATCACATTGCAAATGTGTAAGAAAAAATTCAATTTGACGAGTTTGAAGTGCGTGATGCCAATTATGCAATTGCGATAAAGATTATCACAAATCACAACATCGCACCTTCGGTTATGTGTTATTTTGAAGTTATTTAGAATTTTGTGACATGCAATGTGAGCGGTGAACCATTTATCATTTTGAGCACATTTTTCTTGAATGAATAATTATTTCATAAAGTAACCTTTACTATGTGCCGAACCTAACCTAAGTTATAACGATTCACATACTTCCATCGGGTCTGGGTCATATCACATTTCGCAACCTTTTATGATTCACAAGATTGGCATTTATGTAAGTGTTGTGATGCAATGAGTGTTTGGCTTATTATGTTGCAATATCACAAATCACATATTCTAAAGGTTTTGCTTGTTTGTGCTTTTGTGAATGCCGCTATGCGATTGCGATAAGTACTTTATTTTGTAAGAAATACTTTAAGCCTTAGTTTTAATGAATTGTTTAATGATACCATAAGTCTATTACGGTGGTCTCTCTTATCATAATTCGTAGATCCTTATTGTTAATTAACTTGCGACGCATATGATCCAACGATATGCGATAAAGCGAGAATAGCTAGTCCCAAAGGGATTTTGGCTTGATACCTTATGTTTATTTAGAAATTTATTTCTAATAATTCAGAAAGGATGCACTTAAGTGCTAAGTTTTTTGGAGAATATTTATAAAGGGTCCCCATTTATCAATAGAATATTAGATATTAAATCAATAAATGGGGGGGTTGTTGAATAGTACAACAATTGGCGATTCACTGGAAGAACTAGTTATCTCTGATAGTTTTTTGAAACTTCTAAAACTTCCAAAATAAAGATAGTTCAGAAAATAGGAATTACATGAAATTTAAGATAAGTAACATTTCTCTGAATAAGAAAACAAATCTCACCTAATTATCATCCACTTGATATCCTCTTCAAAATGAAAATTCTTTTGTCTATATCAACCTTTACTTGGTTTAAAGATAAAGTAGGGGGCTCTTGCAAATTATATTTTAGATGTACTCATTTGTCACAAGTAGAGTATCTGCTGGTAGCAGGCATCTATAGCCTCGACAGGGCTACCTTTTACACATCAATGATTCAGTATCCCATCCAGATAAGAGTGCAATTTTTAGAGATAAATCCAAACTCATATATTTATTCTCTTCTCTTTCTTTTTTAAACAATTTTTTTTCTTCAAAAAAATTTCTTTTTTTCTACTTAAAAGTCATTGTCTTGGTTTGGTGGCCAAAAAGTGACAATTCCATTCACTGGTTGTAATTCAACAGAACAAGTTGGCTCGTGATGAGACCCCTTGTATTTTGATTAACATAATCTCAAGCCATTGCCCTGTTTTGAAATGTAGTATTGGTAATGTCAGTTTATTATTTCCCTATGAACATGGTAAGCTGACTCTTAATGAAACCTCTTATCTTTTAAGTTTTAGTATATTTTAGAATTACACTCTAAAAAGAGAAAAGTTTACTAGATGGGGAGAATCATTGACTCCTTAAGAGTTTTTGATGGCAATTATAGAGTTAAAGGTGCTTATCTATAGAGAGTCTTTGCTTTGTTAAAGATACTTTTGTTGACTGATAATAGAACAAAGGTCTCTTTATAGAGTTGGGGGTTTCACAAAGAAATAATTTTGGTGGAAGCAAGAGATTTCAGAGAGATAGAACTTAGCTTATTTTCAATTGTCATAATTATTTCGTTAACAAACTCTATTTTTACAAGCGAAAAATCAAAATATATAAAGAGATTTTTTATTGTAAGGCCAAAAGTATATACTATTTAACTTTTATTTTCCTAAGAAAAGTAAAGGCAATAGTGTACAAGGGATAGAAGAGGTTATCTTCTATGAAAAATATTTCTTCAAACTATGCCCATTGACAACTAGAGAATCTCCCTTTCCTGATAAATCTTGCAATAGAAACATTGATGGGCTGATTTGTTCTACAATATGAAATGGGCCAAGCCACATTCTTTGGAATTTAGTATGCTTACCTTTTTCCTTCTGTGCTTTATCCCACTTCAATACAAGGTATCCGAGTTGAAAATAGGACTTATAGAATTTGCATCAAATGAATATTTGACTAACTGTTGATGATGTGCATCTATGATCTTGGCTTTATCTCTTTCTTCTTTGAGTTTGAGGATTTGTGATTGCCTTGATTACATAGAAGAGGAAGGAGTTTCTTTATTAAATTGAACCAGGGCTAGAGAGGGAATAGCTACATTTGTAGGAAGATCAACCTCTTTCCCATAGACAAAATTAAAAGGAGAAGTGATTGTTGAGGCCTTCTGTGTTATTCGATCTGCCCATAGAGAAAATGTTAAATATTTATGCCAGTTTTTCTGACTCTAATCAACAGTTCATTTGATGATCATTATGAGATTTTTATTCATTGATTCAACTAAACCATTTCCCTAAAGATAATAATTAGCAGAATATTAAATCTTGAAACCTCTTTTAAGAGAAAATTTTGTCATAACATTGCTTGTGAAAAATGATTCATTGTCAAACATGAGGGCAGTTCGTAGGCCAAATCTGGTAATAATAAATTGATCAATAAATTCAATGATGTTTTCCAAATTGGCTACCTTGAGTGGAATTTCTTCCACCCACTTAGTGAAGTAATCAATTGCTGTAAGGATATATCTATGCTGCTTTGAAGAGTGAGGAATGATCTCACCTATTATGTCTAGTCCCCATTGCTCAAATGGTTGTTCAATGTTGACCGAATGTAATGGTAATCTAGGTTTCCTTTGTCTTCCAGCAACTGTTTGACAAATTTTGAACTTCCTTACATATTTGTGTGCATCTTTGAATAAGGTTGGCCAATAATAGCCAACATGCAAGATTTTATGCATTGTTGTGTCTCCTCCAAAATATCCACCAACTGGTCTATCATGGAGTTCCTCACATATTTGTATATCATCACCTTAATCTTCTGGTGCTAGTAGGTTGGATGCTCCAGCTAAAATTCTGCAACCTCTAACAATTTTTGCTGGTCTAATCTCAATGTCATATTCTTGTAGTGTTGTTACCCATTTTTCTCTTTTCTCACCTAATTCTCTTTGTACTAGTAAATTTCTCACTAATGAGAATGGAACTATTAATTTAGTGTGGGTTTGAATAAGAAAGGGTATCAAATGTTTTGTTGATTTGAAAGCAACAAAATCTTGTTTTTCAACATCTGAGTAATTCAATTCAACACCCTGCAATTTGGAGCTAAAGAAAGAAATTGGTGCTTCAACTTTCTTATCATTGACTTGAGTCAAAATAGTTGCATATGATGTTTCAAAAGCAAAAGTATATAAAATAAAATGATTATAAAAATTCGAAGTTGCTAAAGAGGGAGCATTTATAATTGCTTGTTTGATAAGATTGAAAGCTTCATGCTCACTATGTCCCCATTTAAAAACATAATTTTTCTTGATCATAGATTGGAGGGTTAAAACAATTCGTGAAGAGTTAGGGACAAATATTTTGACAAAATTTATCTGACCTAAGAAAGATTGCATTGATTTTTTGTTGTGAGGCAAAGAGATTTCAGAAATTTCTCTTATCCTATCAAGATCTATGTGAATGCCATCTTTAGTTACAATAAATCCAAGAAGTTTACCTTCACTTAAAGCAAAGAAAAATTTCTTTAGATTTAGAGACATTCCATATCTCTGAAAATTTTCAAAGATTTGTTTTAAGTCCTTTAAATGATTACTGCGCTTTTTTGAATACACAATTATATCATCTAAATAAACTACCATTATTTTATTCACCAAACCTTTGAAGGATATATCCATGGCTCTCTGAAATGTTGGACCAACATTGATTAACCCAAATGGAATCTTTTGATAAGCGTATGTTCCCCATTTAGTTCTAAATGCGGTCTTTAGTCGATCATCTGGATGTACGAAAATCTGATTATAACCTGAAAATCCATCCAGAAAAGACATTAACTCTCAGCCTGAAATTGACTGTAGTATCTGTTCCATAGGAGGCAATGGAAAGTTGTCCTTCTAACAAGCTTTGTTGAGATTGCGAAAGTCTATACAAATTCAAATATCAACATTCTTTTTCCTAATTGGAACTAGGTTAGAAACCCACCTTGAATGTCTGACAGGAAAAATTATTTTGGCTTTGAGAAGTTTATTCAATTCAGATTTGATTTGATTTTCTAAGTTTGGGTGAATCTTTCTCAACTTCTACCATACAGGCTTTTCTTCGGATATCATAGGAATGATATGTTGAATGATGGAAGTATCATATGTCTTAAGATCTTCACAATTCCAAGCAAAAGCATTTTTGTATCTTTTCAACAAATGAATAAAGGCTGTCTTTCATGGGGTATAAGACCAAGAACTAGATTAATATTTTGAGGTTTAAGGCTAGTTCCAAGATTAACTAACTCAAACCTCAAATTTTAACTTTGAAGCTTCGAGTTAATTGGTTTCTTGAATATGTCCTTAAGATAATACATATCTTCCAGCTTAACCACAGATTTAGGTGTGGGATTTACACTTGTTTATTGCTTAAGCTGGCTATCATGTTGGTATTCATCTATTATTTGGTCATCATAAAACCCTTTAGATGTTAGAAAATTTATGATATTTGGATCATTATTAAAACTAGCCAATTGGTGATGTTATCAGGAATAGAAGGCCTAAAAATTAATTCTATAGAATCGATCAGGACTATAATCTCATGCTGGTATGATCTTGGATGCAATGTTAGTCAAAAGATCGACACTTGCATTTTGAATTCTTGGAATTGGGGAAATGTTAAAGGTTAGGAAATTTGAGGTGAGGTCCTAGACTAATGATTGATAATGCTTTAAATTCCTAGAGAGACTGTGAATAGTATTCCTCACCTGTTTGATTACAATTTCCGAATCTCCAAATACCTGAAGGTATTTGATATCAAGGCCTATGGCTTTATACAATCCTTAAACTAATGGTTCATATTCTGCAGTATTATTCGTGCATTCAAATTCAAGTCTGCATGCCAACATAGTTTTTTCTCCTTCAGGGCTAACTAATATGCAACCTGCCCTAGCTCCATCATTAGATTTAGATCCATCAAAAATTATTTTCCAAAATAAAGAATTGACTACAGGTTTAACTACAAAATTGATACATTTAGAAGAATCCTTTTGAGAATAATTTTTGATTTGTGATGTAATAGAATTTTCCAAAAAGGGTGATGTATGGGCATTAAAATTTCCTAAAAATGATTCAAATGAATAATTTCTAATGATACTACTATTGTATGCGACATGCTCATTTTCTCCTTCCAGTTCTGTGATGATATACTTTAAATGTTTCTCACGGTCGACCCTTATTTGATTTGGCTTACTATTATACGGAATCCACATATGGGACCAGTGTGTTGCAAAATATCCATGAAGCTTTTCAGACCAATCTCTACTGAGGATTAAACCATAGAATTCTGGGATATCGACCACACGCACGTCAATCACTTGACATAATTTCGGGTTTGATGAGAGTCTAATGGTAACCTGATTGATTTCTCCTATGACTTTGACTTGAGATCGATCTAACTGTACAATGTGAACAACAAATTTCTGGGGTTCGACATTCAATTTTGCACAAACAGTTTTTGGTAAAATGTTGGATGAGGCTCTAGAGTCTACTAAACAATTGTGCAAATTCTTATTGAAGACTTCAAAAGTCAAAATAAAATGAGGTGTATGGGATTTAGATCTACCACCTATTAAAGCAACATTAGTTGAATTCATTTTGTCTGATGAAGTACTGGGAGGCCTACCAATTTCTTGAGCAGCCTGAGAAATTACAACAGTAGGAAGAGGAGAAGTGGGGATTGATTTTAATTATTTGAGCAATAGCTTCTGTTGATGTTTTAGGTTGCTAAGCTTATGGAACGTGATATTAGATGTAGTCTTGTTCATGTCTTCGACGATGTTGTATTCCATCTCATCAAATACTAGCAAGGTTTTGGCTAGAGGTGAAGAATTGGATTGAGGAGTCTTTTGAGTGGATTTGGGAGAATATTTCTTACCTATTGCTTTATCTTTGAGAGTAGGAGTTGAGGATTTCTATTTTTTATTTATTTACGGCAAATCAATAATGCTCTTTCTTCTTGTAGTGACAGGTAATGCTTCTTCTGATTCTTCATTGTCTAACAAAGGAAGAATGAAATCCCACATTCCTTTAACGTCTAAAGGTTCCCTAGAAGAAGTTTCAGCTACATGATTTTTAATGTCGACCATTTCATTGGACATGGTTTTAAGTACCTTTTGCATACCTTTAAGATCAAAAGGATATTTAGGTGCTTTATTTTTGGATTCCTCCCTGAAAGTGACCTTCCTGGATTTTATTTCTTCTAATACATTCTTCTTTTCTAAGGCTAAAATTCGTTTTTCAACAGCTATGGCTTCTTTCATGTTTTCATCCAAAGTTGGTTTGGCAGCTCTGTCTACAAAAATAACTGCATTTGAGGGAAGATAAGAAATGTACCATTCATTTTGAACTTCAGTGCCTGGCCTGGATGCCACTAGATTTTTTTAATAATTTGTTAAAACAAGAATTGAAGTCCTTAATTGGCTCTTTAGATTCAACTTTTAGGTTGGAGAGATCATTAAGAAGAGTAGATGTTGAATGGTCATCTCCAAAACTAGTTAGGAACTGTTCTTGAAATGCATTCCAACTATCAATTGAAATAGATGGTAATGAAAAGTACCACGATCGTGCTGATCCTTGTAAAGTATAAGGGAATAATCATACAACTACATCTTCTTCTACAACTCCATTTAGGTTTATGGACAACATGAAGTTATTTATGTGTTCTTCAGCAGGAAGGCCATCATTAGGATTGAATTTTGGCAACTATTTCAATGGATGAGAAGGTAATGGATACAATGGTCCTGCCATTTGAACAAATCCTAGATATTTCCATGGGTTTGAGCCATTATGGGTATCTGTGTGGAAGAAGATGTACCGGTGGTTGAAGTTGATTAGGTAGAGGATGATTGTGATCCTATACCTATGTAAACCACGATCTGAAATGGTGAAGTGGATGATTGAGTTTGTGATGAAGATGATGAGATGAATGAGGGGGTTTGTGGTGATGATGGAAGAATCTCACTATGAGTTTTAGAGTCTAATTTCTTAGTTTTCCTTCGAGGAGGAGGTAGAATAAATTCAAATGGAGGAATTGAAAAATTCTCACTCTATGATCTAGTTAATCTTCGGGAGGAAGGAAAATGTGAAGATACATTGGTTTGAGATAATTCAGATTCTTCTTGAGACAGAGAAATCCCTTGTAACTTGTGAATTAAACATTGAACTTTGGGAGTTTCTACAGAAGAAGGTTGATCTGGTTTCCTTGGAGAAACACAAGTGGATTGTAAAGATTTATTCACAACTTCTCATTTAGGATTTGGGAATTTGGAATGTGACCGAGAAGTCGAAGGTGATGGTGGGGTGTTTTATTCTTAGAATAGCTTTCTGGTTTATATTTTCTTTCCATTCATAGTCAGGCCCTCTTTCTAGTGCCAAAATGTTGAAGCCTCAAAATTCACTGCGACAACATGGGGGATAACCATCTGGTCCGAACCTTAAAAGAAGCTCCTTGTCTGTTTGGTATAGTGGCTCCAAATGGGGATAATGGGACCAGTTTCCCAGAGAGGGTTGATTTGATAATGTTGTTGGGGTGATATAAGATATAACAGAGAATGATTCAACTAAGTATAATCTAATCTAAATAATAAACACATGCATATATCTTAATCTAACATTATTTGGCTATAAATGTACCTGGGAATAAACTAAGATATGTGATCTACAGAGATGTCCCAAAGCAGTTGGTAATAAAGATCATTCAACTACCAAAAGAAATGAAATCATTAATGATAATTGTTTTGGATAAATAGTTAGACAAAATAACTGAGAAAAATTTATCGCATATAATAATTGTTCACATATTCAGTACAGAATCAGAGCTGAAACACCATACAAAAGTGCAATAATGTAGAACTATAACTCAGATTTTCATACATAAGACAATCAAAGAAAGAGTATTGCTAATGCATAAATAAAACACGATCATACGATAAAAGTACCATATATGAAAGGTCCTTCTCATGGGCTCAACAATATTGATCCACTTTCATCCAATCAAATACACTCTAAGAGTACAAGAGTGTAATTTCAGTAGAGTATGCTTCGATATTCAAATAAAAATATATCGTGTTCCTATATTTTCATCAAAACCTTCACAAATATACAGAAGTGTAATGTCTTGTAAATTGTTTTTGATAAAATCCTAGACCCCTCTCTAAATGCATGAGAGGGGTTTAAATACTATAATAGATGCCTCAAAAATAGATTATTACAAAAAAAATTGAGGAGGTTTCAAACAACCTTCCTCAGAGTAATCAAAATTAAAACTAAAAATAGGATTAAACTAATGACAAGCTTATTTCAACTTGAATTATCTTAGTCGGCTAACTTGATCATTGAGATTGCAAATGTCGATCACTAGTTTGACCTAGGGTGGCTAGCCGATTATGGATTGTAACCATCCTACAAATATGGCATTTGATAGAGTTGGCACCATTTTTTGTGTAGAGGTAGTTAAGCATTACAAAGTCATCCACTGGCTATGTGGTTTTACCAAATACTGCCAGTATGTCTCCTAATCTAGTTTGGTCAACTGTTTGATTGCTTCTTCTTTGGTCTGAGCTGTTTTTCTCCACTATTGTTCCATTTGTTTCATATCTGGGAGAGCCCCTTTGACAAGGTTGGCATTGTGGAGGTTTTCATTAACGACCTCAATTACACTATTTGCTGCACTTGCTGCTCTCGCTATCGCCCTTTCGGTTTGCTTTAACCGTGTATCCCAATTTATGAATAGAATGTCTTTGTAGGATTATTCTATTTTTGGTAGATCAACCTTTCTTCCCTCATCAAATTCCTACTAGGTAATAAATTCAGAAATATTTTTATGGAATTCTTCATATTCAAACCTCAGATCAATCACTTGGTTTGTCAATTTATCCCTTGTCTCATAGTAATGATTGATATGTGACATTTTCTAGCAGAACATCACTTTTTGCTGTATCAATAGGGAATTTAGCTTGATTGATTCTTTGATGAACTCATATGCTTGAGGGTTATGTTTAAATATATCTATCATTGCTTGCATTTGGAAAATCTGAGTCCTTTTTTGATATGCTTTCCTGGTGTTGTAACCTCATTTTCTTGAATTCTCTGAAGGTGAGCTACCTGCTGTTTTTCTTGCTGATTAGTTTTCTCTTGTTCTAATTGTTGTTCAAGAAGAAGAATTCTACGTTCTTTTTATTTTTGCAACAGTCAGACTTCTGTTACTTTATCAATGATCGCTGTGGCATAGGCTCCTAGAAACTGTTATAACTTCGTAAGGTTTTTTGATGGGTCAACATGAGTGTCTTTCGACACAGCTTCCATTGATTCATTCTCTAGAGTTGCAATAGCCGTGGTGTCTAATTTCCTCTTCTTTCTTTGTCTTTTAACTAAAGTCTTTTGTGTACAGATGTAAAATATGTCGAGTGGAGGTATCTCTCCAATTTTTAAGACAATTTTAGAAGACTTGGGAAAATCCAGAATAACCTCAATATGTTGAGTGTTTGTAGCCTCTTGATCTATTGTTTTTGGATTTGATTTGTGTTGAGTCTGTTTGGGGGTCTGAAATCTAGATGTTTCCTCAAGACTTGTGCCTATTTGGAGCTTCTGATTGAATTGCTCCCATTCCTTATCTAGGTCAATGACTGGAATCTTCCCTGTTTGAGCTGAAGTGGAGCCGACCTCTGTCTATTTTTTGGCCAAGGCTTGTTCATCCATTTCATTAGTATTTCCTTCTGTATCTTTCTCAGAATCTTTATTAGGACTCTCTTCTCCATTTTGAGATTGTTGTTCTGACTGTTTCGACTCGTGAATTGATTTTTATTGTTTTTCCTCATTAGAATTTTCCTTTGAACTTCCCTCCAAGTTCACACTAGGAGTCAGTTCTCTTATTGGTTCAATTTGCAATAGGTCTATGGTGAATTAAAACTATAAGTGGGGACACAAACAAATTCCTCTAGCTCGATGATGGGTCTAGCCACAACAAATACATTCTATGGAAGATTTCCTTAGGTTAGAACCAATTAAGAGGGCCTACCTCTTAGTATGCTTATCCCGTTTGATGATGTCCTTGCTTGCTTGCTCTAGCTATCTCTCGCTTCCTTCTTCAAGCACGTGAAACAAGTAAACAACAACAAACAACAACCATGATAATAGACAAATTGTAATTCAACCTACTTAACAAGTCAAGAAACATTAAGCCATGAATATGTAAGATGAAAAATCATGTAGGAAATCAATCTATAGTTGCATATATATTGAATCAAAGAGAGATTACAACCATTTTCTAGATGTTGCTGTTCTCCTTTGGCAAGGCCAGGTTCCCACACCCTTCTGCTAGCATTCCATGATGACCTCAATCAACTATAGTTTTAAGGCTTTTTTCTTTAGGCTTCAATCCAAACAAAATCACACTTCTTCCTCACACAAATAGATAGCTACAACTATGAATAACTTGTTGTTTTAATCCAAACCAAAATAGAATTAGCACACCAACATTAACACTTCAACACTAACACTTGCTTGTGCTTGGGAAGAAGGGAGGTTTATATAGGATGAATGGATGGGAGATGGATCCTCTTCTCATGGGAGAAGGTATTATCTCTTGAGGTAGTTACATCATTATAGGGGAAATGAGCCCAAACTAACATCCTTGACTCCATCTGGGCAAACCATTTACTAGACTTCTGTTACGAAGCTTCTAGAGTTGGAAACTTCGGATCTTAATTTAAAAAACTTCCATAACAAGACCGACATGACTGGAACATAGCTCAGCCACTATGATCGATGCTAGGGATAGTGCTAATCTCTGCACATCTGTGTGAGGAAGACAAGGGTCATTAGCGCCGGTCTTGTAAACTGGGCAAAACAGAAGTTTCAGGGGAAATGGTGCAAAAGGGAATTGATCTGCTCATGAAGAGGGACACAATGGGGGTTTCTTGATGAAGGGAAAGCATGTATGGTTCACTGTAGAGGTCCTCCAGGATCAAGGAATGGGGAGTACAGAGACAGTGAAAAAATGCTATATAACAGATGCCTCCTAAAGCGTGAAGGCTGAGCTAGAGTGATGGATGAAATGCTTTATGAAATATTGTGGGGAACCGTAGTATTTTGTCAGAAAAAATGCAAACAAGTACAGATACATATACATAATTGAGAACTTTGTCAAATGATACATGAATCATGGCATGGATGCAACCATCCACAGAATGATCATGTAACTGGATCCAGGTATGGGCGTACCCATCCGTCAAAGAGGATCATAATGAAATCAAGATATGGTCACAACCATCCAATAATGAGATGGATCACATATGATAACTCATGGTATGGTCGCAACCATCCATCTGAAAGAAACATGCATAGCAACATAACCATGTGACATCTCTTCGCAACCTAGACTTTTGTGATCTGAGCCCAGGGTCTTGCGCTCCATCATGACCCAATCAAAGTACAAATTCTAACATGTGAATAGATGTGTTAATGTCGAACATGCTAGAAAGTCGCTTGATTACCAATCAATGATGTAAACTGTTAACAAGCATGAGAGAAACTACCAATAATGAAAATGGTCCTCAAGGTACTATTAGCACAATCCATGGAATGTGAATAGAGGAACTGAAGTTTAACACCCGTGAAATCACTTGATAGAAAGCCAATGATGTGAACATGTCGTCGAGTGTGAAGAACTTTCCATTAGGGCGTGAAAACTCTAAGGTATTGGAAGGGAGTCTCACAGTCAACTTCCTGGATAATGAACTGAAATTGACGGAAAGCGACCATGTTGTAGGAGGGCCATAACGTTTCCCATATCATCGACATGAGATGAAAGGATGCAAAATGATTTTGGATGATACATAGAATTAGAGGTAAGTGTAGCTACAAAAGGACTACTCTTGAACATATCGGTGACACAACTGTAAGTTTGGAAGCTTTTGGATCCATAGGATCGGTGGTCATGATGACGTGGCAAAGATTAGGTGGAAGGAAAAAATGAACAGCCCAACCCAGTAAGGTCAATGATACAGAGGAGGATATCCCAACCTGACACGAAGTAGAAAGTGCCATGTTCAAGAGAGCTGTTGACAAAAGTGATAGATTCCAAATTCCCCCCCCACCATTTTTGGCAGGTACCCCAATTATTTTTTAATCGCAAGCTTGAAGGGGCTAACATATGCTTGCACTGTAAGTTCATCCTTTGGATGAATCCGACTGGTGATTTTAACGAGTCATAGGAAGGAGAAGCTCATGTTCATCAGGGTGACGAATCCAATGTCGTTTAATAGTTTAACAAGTCTGACAAAGGTGTAACTTGATATATTTTTCATGTTTAGAGAGTTTGAAAAAGACACGTAAAAGAAAACTCCACATGGTCTCTTTTCGTACGTTTGTGTCTCTCGAGCTCGAAAAGGTAGAAAGTGATACTTAAGAGAACTGCTTGACCATTTCAGTCAAGGAGTACCTTTTTCATAAATAGTGCCTTCCAGCCCGAAAAAGGGATAAACTTATATTGGGCACACAACTTTTCACATCCGTTAACGATTTTGAAACAACAAGGGCTCGGCCATATTTTTCCTTTTAAAGGGTCAGAAAACAACTTGAAAGTGGACCCCCCATTTTATTCTCTTTTACGAGTCAAAAGGGAAAATACTCAGAAATCTTTTCATATGAGCTTAACGAGTCAAGAAAGGAGCTGAAACGTGACTCATCATCATAATTGAACATCCATTACCTGTCACCACACAAAAAAGGAAAAGTGTATTATCTAGTTCTTGAGGAAAAATAGGTTAAAATAATTACAAAAACCTGATATTTTCATGAAAAAATGAATAAAAAGGAGAAAAATAAATATATTTTTACCATTTACCATTTATCTTGTTGTAAAAACTTTTTACTCACTTTTTCCCTAATTGTTCCGAAGCACATTACGAGAGATCTAGGAGGTCATTCGTCAAGGCATCAGTTACAGGTAAGAGCCAAAGCCCTAAGCTCCATTTTCATGTCCTTTTTTCTTGTTTTTAACCATTTTTTTTTATTTTTTGAGGGGGTTTTGAAAAAAAAAATCGCCCTCGGTTGGCGCGACTTCTGGGCACAGAATCATGCTAGCCAAGAATGATTAAGAAAGCTAGTCACATTGGTTTCATGAATGGGGGAAAACCCTATTTCCTAAAAAAATGACCGTTAAAACTCAAAATTTATGGGCCAAGCATGATTGTTGACTAAAATTAATGGTTTTTGCAGGAAAGAATCAGTGAAAATGGTGGACTTGAAAGAACGAGAACATGTGGATGTTGACACCCAGGCAATGAATGCTCCAAATTCCCTGGAACCTTTGAGGGCTTGCAGGCTCCTCAAATTATTTCTCACGCCAGGGATGTGGGCCCAGCCCAAGTTGCTTCGGTACCTGATTATTCTTTGGGAAATTAATCAGGAAATATTTGTCATTGGTGACTAGGAGCTGGAGTTGGAAACTTCAGATATATACTTCATCACTGGGCTGTCCCGAAGAGGGGAACCAGTGAACTTTTATGGGTCATGACTGATTAGGGCAATCATATCTTCATTGCTTGCTGAACACTACCCTAAGGCCTTGAAATCGAAAAGTGGGAAGATAGAGATTTCCAGTGTTCGAGATTTGACACTGAGAGTGCTTCTGTTGACCATCAATAAAGTGGCGAGGTCCCAGGCAGAACATGAGACCAAAAATTTGAAGTTATTGTATGCCATCAAGTGTACAACTCCTATGATCTTCTGCTGGGCAGAGGCCATGAAGACTAACATAAAGCACTGATTGTCCAAAGCTAAAGCGGGGAATCTGAAGCAATTTTGCTTTGGATCTGTGCTTGTGACCTTTTTCTTGGAACGGGTGCCACTGTTCCAATATCAGTTGACTGAGGTGGATCCTCCTATGCCACGCCATCCACGGATGGCCCACTAGAGTCGTTTGATACCCATGATCACTGGGGGTCAGCACATGTCATACTGACTTGCATTCTTTTCATGGCTATGATGACAAAAGATCATCATGGAGGACTGGCCATAGAGTGGAAACAACTTCTGTGGAGATCCAGATATGCCCTTACCAAATGGAGAGGATTTCAACGATGAAGGTAAAAAATAAACTTTTGAGATTTTTTAATTGTTTTTGGTATATATTTTCTTATAACATTTATCCTATTAATGCAGATGTTGGACCATGGCGGCCTATTAGGATGTCCCCAATAGCCAGTCACGTCCCCCGCCCGATTGATGTTGTCGCTCATTGTTAGGAGGGGAGTGAAAATGAGGAGGAGATCATGAGGAACATTGAGGGGTTGACTCATGGTATCCCGAAGTATGCTCGGGTAGGAGACATTCCATGTCAGTACCAAAGACACACGGTGGGAGTCTCGGATTGGATTTGTCGATTGATGACTCGTGTTGCACTAGCCATATCATGCCACCATGATCACCATGCTAATTAGTTCCTAGGTCCAACACCTATATTTTTTGAGGTCTGCGAGCCGCCGATGTTATTTTGGACACACATACTATTTTTTGGGGTTTTGATGTATGAAACATTATCACCATATATATATATAGATATATGTATATGCTGTATTTTCTTGTCTACTATGGTACAAATGGTTTGTTTCATATTTTCACATGTTTCGTAAATGTCTATCCAACACATAGTTAGCTAATGCATCTGTCAATGTATTCATGCATCTAGGAATATGATGATATGTAATGTAATCAAAATTTCTTTCCAGTAGATGAATACAAAGATACATTCTCAATATTTGAGGGTTTCTGATGGAATAGTGCCTGTTGAGTTGAAGGACAACAAGCCGTGAATCCAGGTTGACAACCAACTCTCTAATGTTGAGAGAAATGGCTTCTAACAATAGTTCAATAACCGCGCTGTATTCAGTGATGTTGTTAGTTTTGTGACCTAGACAGATACCTTGAAGGTCAATCAACTCACCATTAGGGTCATAAGTAGCCCATGTCGTGGATGATATGTTCTAGGTACTATAATAAGCACCATTAGCGAAACCGATGTGGGGAGTTGCAGACATCTGCAAAGCAACAAAAGCATAGTAAACAAGAAATTTGTTTGAAAAATAACACACAAAACCACACTGCAAAAAAATGAATGACACACTAATGTACACAAGTAACCATGTAAGATGACCTAAGCATAGTACTTCTTCAGAGAGTCCATGCTGGGACTTGAGTAATCAATCAACATAGATGAACACCAAATTTTTACCATTGTCATGATGAGTAAGCATCAACTCAGCCAAATAATAGAGTAGAACTCACATAAGGCTTTTCCCCCATGCCCCCTGGGCGAGGGAGGGTTACGAGTCAAATGGCAACCCCATTGCAATAATGGTCCATCGGTAAAAACTTGGGGAGGGAGAAAAATCTTGAAACCATGACAGGATAAAGATGCCTTCAGTTGAAAGACCTTGACGATGTCAGGATCAACTGACATGTCAGAGGATGTAGAACTTGAAGCTAAAGAATTTCCACGTAATTGACTTTGGCGGGACTAAGCGGCATAACCTCACCCCAGGTATCAACAAGATTTGGTGAAGGTATGACCCAAGGATTAGATTTAATCAAGACCATGTTGATAGAGGCAACATAAGGAGGTGGGAGCGGAAAAATACCCATTAAGGAAAAATCTTTAAAAAGACCTACCCCCACACTCTCATAGGGAGCACCAGTGTGCTTCACGTACGGAACATTGCCATCTGAGGAGGAAGAGGCAAAGAAAGATAACTGGTCGACAGTGACAATCTTCCCTTGATGGGGAAAATGTATCATGTGAAATAAAGAGGAGGCTATGACATGCATAACATGGGTCCAACTTCGGCCAAATAGAAGATTATAATTGAGATTGGAGTCAACAATCTCTACTTCGACTTGCACTATCTTTCCTTCCAGAGTAATGCAAAGGTTAGGTAAGACATTGAAGGGTCGTGAATCGCACCCATCGAAAGTTTCCAAAGTGTTTGGAGATTGGTTAAAAGAATGAGAACCAATAGCCTTCCAACATGCATTTGACATGATCCAAGTGGAAGCACCTTCATCAATGACAGTCCGGTGGATGGTCTTCTCATTGATAATTACCTGAATGAGAAAGGAAATATGATGAAGGAGGCACGAAACATGGTTCTCTAGATCATATCAAATTTTGAATTGATGGGATCAATACCCCCGATAGCTGACAACAAAGATTTCCACTGTGATGGGCAGCTTTGGAGCACCTCGAGAGCCGACATAGTTGACGGTGCCTGAGCCAAATACTCAACAATATTATAGTGCTGAGAAGCTTGGGCTTAGGATTTTACGAGGATTTCTGCAACATACCTTGAGAGGGTGGCCGTATAGTAGAATTAGGGTTAGGGCGCTCAATATGAAGAGGGCTAGAACTTGGGGTAGAAGAAGAAGGTGTGACTTCTTTCTCTTTCCCAACTACCGAAGTAGGAGTTTGATAATATTTTGATCTAATAGCCACATTAATAGGCATACTCATCATGAACACTTGAGATCCGAAGGAAGCAGATGGTTGGGGTTGGTCTACCATTTGTGTCTGTTGAGACAGAAATGGCTCTTTGAGGACAGCGGGGGTTCCCTTGAGCAAACGACTAACTTCAGATCGTCGAGGACTATACTTAGTGTAGTGATATTCCTCGCAAATGAGGTAGGGATACTTGGGTTTCCATTGTGAAAATTTGCCAGCAGACGATTTGGGAGGACCTTGTTTTGGGGCATCGAATTTACTCTTTGCTTTGCCTTTCTTCTTACCCTTCGAGGATTTTTCCGCTGCACTAGACTGGACAGCGTGGGCCTCTGAGGTTTTACCAGGGCTAGGTGGATTCTGGGACAAACTATTAGGAACATCATTTGAGACCGTCTTCTTGTTGGAAGAAAATTTAGCAGGGGCCTAGGATACTTAACCCATAACTCCATCAACGAGAGGTACAACTTGTGACTTTGATATTGTGGGATCAGATGATGGTCACAGTGCATTGTGTAATAACTCATACAAAGTGCTAGGCTGAGAGTAAACTAGATCCAAGTACTAGGCATGAGCTATGGCTTGCTCTTCGGTGACGCATCCACCCATAGCTATATCACAGGAAGTTGGGGCCATGAATGATTTAGTGAGCCATTCAGTGAGTAATTGATCAGCAATCTTGAATTTGATCTAGCAACGTCTCCATCTCCATTAATAGATATGATCAAAGATGTGTGTCACAGTATCTTGCTTAAGTGATGTGAGCAAATAGGTTCCAGTTTCATAGTGAACCGACAACTGAAAATGCGTGAGGAAAGCCATGGCTAAAGAGTTAAAGTCATGGTAAGTACTTTGAGGCAACTCAATGTACCACTTGGCTGTAGCACCTGTGAGGGTTCGTTGGAAAATATGGAAACGAATGGAATTGTTAATGTATGAGTTCGATGAGCACCAAAGGTGATATGTCATCGCGCGAGCTTTCCCATCAAACATGGGACAATCACTTGGTATCTTAGATGAAACTGGAGGTCAGTACGATGAATGAAGGATTGGATCATTCGTAAGGCGAGATACATATGGAAACTTGAGTGTGGCCAAGAATGGAAATTGGGTGTTAAAAGGCATAGGAGGTTGATAAGCAGGTCCAAATGGAGGAGCCCATCCCTGTTGGTAAGGATTTTGGCCCCATAGTGGGGGATTTTGGCCATATGGCATCTGATGCTACCCCCATTGAAAATTAACTTGACCATAAGGAGGATTTTGACCTTGAATACCTTGGAACTGTCCGGTCATAGGTTGCTGATAAGCAACGTATGGGTTAAAAGGCTGTTGATCATGTTGACCTTGGACATATGGATATTGGACATGTTGTCTTTGAACATATAGGTGATGAACCTGTTGTCCCTGAACAAGAGGATTTTGGACCTGATGTCCTTGGGCATAAGGTTGATACACTTGTTGCCCTTGGACATAGGGATTCTGTATCTGCTGCCCTTGACCAAAAGGATTTTGAAACTGTTGGCCTAGGGCATTAGGGTTTTGTACCCGATGCCCCTGGCCAGAAGGATTCTAGACATGTTGACCTAGGACATTAGGATTTTGGGCCTACTGCTACAGGACTTGACCTTGGCCCTACCCTTGCAAAGGTTTCCCCTGTTGATATATATACAAGGGTTGCTGATGCCCTGGTTGGTTTTGCTGTTGCAAGGGTTGACCTTGCAGTTGTAAAATTTGTCCATGAGGCTACAGAGGTTGGCCCTATGAGGACATGGGTTGGGAGGTGTGCGAAGCATATTGCATCTACTACTGTACGGTTTTCTGCAATTGTTGCAAGGGTTGACCTTGCAGTTGTTGCAGTTTACCTTGCTGTGAGATCATTTGCCCTTGCGGTTGCGTGGATAGCCCTTGCTACAACAAAGGTTGTCCTTATTGTTGTAGAGGTTGTCTTTGTTGTTGCAAGGGTACTTGAAAAATGCACGAGAAATTAATGAACTGAATCTGGCTATAGCCACCCTAGAAGGTGGATGATCCAAGCTGAATGTATTACCCAGATTGAAGGGTGTAAGGTTGATTAACCATTCCTTGAGAACCATATGGAACATAAGGGGTTTGGTATTGAACTTGAGCCTCATAGGGTTACTGATACTGAACATTGATCGACCTAGATGGACCAACACGATTTTGAACTTGTTGGTACTGGACATTGCTTGATCATAGCAACCAAGGCTGGAAGAAGGCTGGTTCATACCAAACATGTGAGCTTGTGAGCCACTCACATTGGTGGCACCTGACACCATACAAACATTCATGTTTTTCCCCCTAGGCGGTGGCATAGCTTGGCAAATGACTAGAGGGATGGAGGAACTAACAAAGACATTCTTTGAAACTGTTGGTTGTGCCTAACAGGTAACTGGGATTAACGATACAAGGGTATTCGGAATGGTGGGTTGCACCGGGACTGAGGTAACAACCTGTTGGGAAGTCGTGTTCGTAATGAACAAACATGAAGCAGGCATGGCGCCTAACGCCCAAACAGGGTTATGGTAAAGTGATGAGGCACTAGGTGTACCTAAAACCAACTATGCCAAAGACGCATAGTTGGGTGGCAAACTGGTGGGAATACCCTTAGTATAGGGAAAACCCTTGGGAGGAAAAGGTTTCTCTTCCTGTCAACAATGTGTGCAGTGGAAACTTCAGACTCATTCGGAGAGGTGATTGGAGCATTATCTTTGGGTTCCATATCTGGAAACAAACGATGACGAATGGTCGAAGAAGTAAGAGGGGATAGTTGTAAAGGAACACCCAGCTGGTCATATGGACTATAAGGACATTGAGGTGATATCACAATAGGGTCAAACGAAGGATTCAGAGGGTAGATAACCAGTCCAAGCTGACTGTCAATGGTCAGTGAGTTCTCAGGAGTTCGAACGGAGTTTTCTGGAGATTCCGAGCCAAGTTCAGCAGATGACCTAGTATCGAAAGTAGGTGGAGGATAAGATGACAAAGGTTGAATGCTCATAACAATTTTGAGTTCAACACCTTGGTCCCCAAGTGAATTTGGTAACTTAGGAAACGACTCTGACAATATTTCAGACGGAGGAGAGGAAGAGGAATTGGGTGAACCAGATGGTTCAGCCATGGTGACCTTGTCTTAGTCAATAGAAAAATTAACTTCAAGGATTTAAAATGTTCTTTAAGGGAAACTCAGATTTGGTCTCAGAAAAGACTAATAGGGTGTTATCAAATCATGGGCAATCAATTATTAAGACACATAAAATACTATTTCTCTTTCATTTTTTAAGAGTCGAGAAAGAAAAAAAGATGACTCTATTGCTTTCGATTGGAAACGAGATCGAAAGGAAAAGTGCTCCGATGATATTTTAAGTTTAATGAGTCAAAAATATCAAATGGCTACTCTGGATGATCTAGGTAAATAGGATTACCAACCAATTGTGAACTGCAGAATACCTCTTGGTGAACTGAGAAGTACAAGTAGGAAATCTCCTCGAATGTTGTGTTCAGCGTATCACATTTGCAAGGCGGCTGACTCAACTTCCTAAGGATAAAGGATTGCAGCCTAGAGGGGTATCTCGTTATATAATCGATAGTACGGGGGGCACGAATCTGTACTAGGCGCTGTCTAATTCCGAAGCTAGCGACAACTGCTAGGTTTAAAGACGCCAGAACATGTCTCTAGCCTAGACCTTCTAGATATGATCGTTAAGTGTCAAATGCACCTTAGGTTAATTGAATTCATTTTAAATTTGATCTTGAGTTATGTTTCATTTTTCAGGTCTTAGCGATGCAACTTGAAAAACCTAAAATGAAACTAAATGGGACAAGAACCTTTCAATTCGATGAAATGCCTCCACTAGAGAGGGTAGAAACTACATAATCAAATGCAAACAACCAAGCAATTGAAAGTGAAATGATTTTCCACTACCTTACTTTTTCGAAAAATAAACTAATGAAAAATACATTCCAATTCCTAATTTTTTGACAAGCACATATCTAACAGTCCTTTCGAAATAAAAAGGAGTTCTTTTCCTTTTTCAAATGCCAATGCAATTCTAGTCTTTTAGTGATGCAATCTATCATAACACAACAATGCAACAAACTAGAATTTCATACTTTTTTCACGAAACAGTGAAATAAAATTTTCGCACACAATGGTTCAATGAAAAAGCTTTTCGAGAAAGTCAGCTCTTCAAGTGAACAAAAACACGAAAAAAAGAGGCTCATTTAGACTAATGAAGTACCGAATTTACCAACCATAAGACAAGCAACGTAATCCATGCCGGAAAATCAACGTTTAGACAAGCAAACAAAAACTTTTCAAACTTTTGTAATAGAGGTCAAAGTCATAAAAGGACCACAAACGATATGCAAGGAGTAAAAACACCTACAACTCGACTTTCTGAGTTCACAATAGCTGAATGGATGACAATCTAGATGCCTTAGTGTCACTTACCAACCAACGACTCAGAAAATCAAGCAAAAAGGTGATAAACCTACAAGCAAACAAAATCAAATGAAAAGCAACATTCTACTCAGGGAGAAAATGGTGTAAAATGCCTACGAGATCAACATCATAAGAGCAAAACACACTGGCCAAGATTGGGGACAGACCCTAATCTTCATTGACACACATCGGTTCGATTGCCTAACTAACAACAACCACAAGATGCTAGTCAGCGCGACTGTTTCTCAGCAACTCGCACTGATTGGCATGACTATCAGCGGATTAAGCGCGCTGATTGAGGGAGCCAAGAAAAAAATAATTTCTTTTTGAAACAGGGACCATATCTACTACTATGAATTTTAGACTCAAGCTAGTATGTAGGAGAAAAGGAACAGAACCAAAGGGAAAAAGTGGAACTAGGAAAGTTCACACGAAATCATGAAATCTGAGACAAACAAAAGGATTGGCTCCCCAGCGGAGTCACCAATTTGCGGTGAAGTAAAATTGTAAGTGCGTACACAAACAAATTACACTAGCTCGATGGTGGGTCTAGGCACAATAGATACATTCTATGGAAGATTTCCTTAGGTTAGAACCAATTAAGAGGGCCTACCTCTTAGTACACTTATCCCATTTGATGATGTCCTTTCTTGCTCGCCCTATCTATCTCTCGCTTCCTTCTTCAAGCACTTGAAACAAGTAAACAACATCAAACAAAAATCATGATAATAGACAAATTGCAATTCAACCTACTTAGCAAGTCAAGAAACATTGATCCATAAATACATAAGATGAAAAATCATGTAGGAAATCAATCGATAGTTGCATATATATTGAATCAAAGAGAGATTACAACCGTTGTCTTGATGTTGTTGTTCTCCTTTGACAAGACCAGGTTCCCACACCCTTCTGTTAGCATTCCATGATGGCCTCAATCAACTATAGTTCTAAGGATCTTCCATTTAGGCTTCAATTCAAACCAAATCACACTTCTCCCTCACACAACTAGATAGATACAACTATGAATAGCTTGTTGTTTTACTCCAAACCAAAATAGCACTAGCACACCAACATTAACACTTCAACACTAACACTAGCTTGTGCTTGGGAAGAAGGGAGGTTTATATAGGATGAATGGATGGGAGATGGCTCCTCTTCTCATGGGAGAAGGTCTTATCTCTTGAGGTAGTTCCATCATTATAGGGGAAAGGAGCCCAAACTAACATCGTCGACCCCATCTGGCCAAACCATTTACCATACGTCCATTACGAAGCTTCTAGAGTTGGAAGCTTTGGCTCTTAATTTAAAGAAATTTACATAATAGGACCGATATGACTGGAACACAGCTTAGTCACTCTAGTTGATTCTAGGGATAATGCTAATCTCTGCACATCAGCACGAGGAAGACAAGGGCCATTAGCACCGGTCTTGTAAATTGGGCAAAAAAAAAGTTTCAGGGGAAATGGTGCGAAAGGGAATTGATCTGCTCATGAAGAGGGACATAATGGGGTTTTCTTCATGAAGGGAAAGCATGTAGGGTTCACTCTAGAGGTCCTACGGGATCAAGGAACGTGGAGTACATGGACAGTGACAAAATGCTGTGTAACAAGGTCCAATGGGACCTTTAACAATATTTTATTCCTATATATATGAAAATTATTAATATCATCTAGGCTTAACTGTAATGATGCAAAATGTAGGACTTGTGCAAATGATTCAACTCCTTGAAAGAGGTCATCAAATGGATCCTCTTCATGAGTATTCTGTTTGACTTTAACCATGGTGGTGAAGTCTTTAGCAACTTGATTTGGGTCATACTATCACCCTAGAACTGTGGCTAATTTTAGAGATATAATATTCTCTACTTATTTTATTACGTTCCCATAGTCATGTAGTACGAAAGCACCACATTGTAATGGGAAGGCTGGCCAATTGGCTTTCTTTTGCTCCCTCAAGGCTTTGGTTAAACCATCCCCTGCTATCTGGTAAGCTATCTCTCTTGGTAATAGCTTGTCTGGAACATAATATGGGAGGACATGTGGCCCTGCAATGCTCCAAAATCTCTAATATAAGTGAACGTTTTTTCACGGAACCATATTGCGACTGACAATATGTCTATCTTGGCTTCTTTGGAAAGCCTAGGGGTTGTTTTATCAATTTTTTTTTTATAAATAGGCAGCATAATACCATGGCATATTTTGTAAAAATGGGAATTGAATTGGGACTCCCATAAGATTTTATGATACACATGGATGGGGAGAGGGTTCTGTATAGTCCACTTCCAACCCATGTTTGTAAATGATCTATGTATGACTTTAAGAAATGAAATGATAAAATCGCGCAATAAAATATTTAGGTATACGCTAAGAATTTTTGGCAATTTCGATGTAAATTTCTATTAGTTACCATGAAAATTCCCTTCCAATCATGTAAAATTACCTAAGTGGTTATGTTTCCATGGGAGTGATGGTCCTCAATCTTGAAACGAGGATGTTGCAACTCCCAAGGGTCTTAACCTGAATTGTCAACTTGGGGTTCATACAAACTTAATTGGGGTCAACGCTGTTTGTGAAACATGTAATGTGTTTTTATTTTGTTGATTTGATGCAAGTGAAAACAACTGAAGGGAAACTAGGTTGCATAATGATCGTTATGCTATCTATGTCAATGGAAATACTTAGAAATTGTAGGAAGGAAAGAACAGTAAGTAAAACTTTTATATTTATAGGAAAATAAGGAAAACCAATTCAAACAAGTTGGAACAAAATATAATATACTCTATTACGCATTGAAAAAAATTGCAACTGAAAGAAATATTTGAAACATTAAACCTTGATTTACAGAAAAGAAAGCATTTTTACTACAACAATTAGGTCAAAGATTCTGTGGGGCCTCTAAGCTTCCAAATTCCATCCTCTAGGTTTCATGTATGCTATAACATATCAAGGAAGGATAATAATGCTTTGAATGCAAATATCAAGGAGTTTTTTTTTATGAAAATTGTGGGCTGCTACAAGAGTCCTTGTTTTGCTATAGGAGACAATCCACTAAGAAGAAAAATGGTTTCTACATTCTTTTTGTAGAATGGATAATGGTGGAGGGGTAAAGGAAGGTCAAGAATTATTTTTTGAGTCCTTATTCCTCTAATGAAATTGTTTATTTAGAAAAAGAGTGATTATGAGGTTTCCTATAGCTCCGCAAACATGAATTTATGCACTATTAGGTTACAAAAATGAATGAAAGTAAGCAAAGAAATAGTAATCTAATAAAGCTAAATGCATAGAAAGGAGTGCTAACTACATCAATAACTATTGTTAAATCTAAATTAAAATGCATAAAGGGATTAATAAACAAACTAACTTATTAACTTGCAAGAAACAATATTTATAAGTGATATCGTTGAAATCATTGGTTAAACTAATGCATGGAAAAAATTGTTATTGTATAACATAACTTAGTTTTGAATTTGCTAAAGCAAGATGCATAAACAAACTTGAAAACAATCTAATTTACTAACGTTTCAAAGACAATGTTCATAATTGCAACCACATATTTAACTAACTAAGTTGATGCATGGAAATTAAAGGTACAAAATGGGGTCTTGAGCACCTCAGGTGGGCCCTAACCCAAGGAGGCTCAAATCTATAAAAAGAGAGAAATATAGCAACCGAAAGTTATTTTCCTTAATCAGGAAATGTTCTCACACATAGAAGATTTCATGACTTAAATTCTAGGAAAAATCCTTCCCTAGTATACTATTGATTTTAACTACAAAATAAATTCCACTTTATGGGCTACTCAAACCTCCTATTTGTACATAAAATGGCAGAGGGGAAACCTCCCTGAAGAGAGGGATGCTTTCCCCCAAAATCCCTAAAAAGTAGGATCTTTCTCCCTATGACCTCATAGCCCTAGGGAGGAGTAATGATATTGCTCCCTATGGTCTGTTTGACATCCCATGCTATACTATATGTAGTTTCCCTTGCTAGATGAAAACCTGTATTTTTCTAAATTTCTTTCCATTCCCTTATTTCTTTCTCCTTATTATGATATTCATGTAGGCCTAGTAGTAAGGGAGGACCAAATTTGAGTCCAATGCAACTGAATCAAAATATTTGGATGATTATTTTGTACAATGGATTATTGGCTAATGTAACTCTCATCCTATTAGGTGAATGATATTCCCTGATCATCTGACGTTATGGCAATGTGTGCAATCTCCTCTAGCATGAATGCAAGCTTTCCACACTGAATAGCCTATACGTATCCTCGAAGTGGAGGATGTCATTTTCCTACCTTTACCTATAAATTTCTTCTAGATTAGGATTTTCTACTATAAGTTCATGATCGGTAGTGAGGAGCTGTGGGGATGGAAGCTCTAGCCTGACCCGCAATGGTTCCTCCACTTCTTTGGCTAATAATATCTTTACCTACTTTGCCTTAACTTATTCATTCCTTAGCCATGAGGTTAGGGCCATAAATTGTGCATCACCCAAATTAGAATTTAGATCCCATATGTTTATGTTAGGAAGCACCAACTTGTGCATGTAAAATTTTGCAATCTTGGCCTTGTTCTCAATGTTTCTCTGGAAGAAAGAGTCGATAAATATTCGAACATCCCACATAGGGAGAGAACCCCTTTGTACCAACGGTTTGATTTGGAATTGACACCATTGATCTTTTGAAAATAGGGAATAGGTCTTTGAAGGGTGCTTACAACTCATAGCTTCTAAAGATAAGTTAGCCATAGTGGCACTCTAGTTTTCTTTTTCCTATAACAACTTCTGTGTTGCTACAACTAGGCCCATATATTTTTATTTTCCTTTTCCAGATGGTCTCTTCGATTAGCTTCATCAAATCTAAGGAGGGCCATCTTCTCTCTAATCTTTTTCATTGCTTCTTCCATCCTTCCAACATCAACAACCCCCTTAGACTCCACATTCTACTTCCACCTATGAGTTCTAGCCTAATATTCCTAAATATCAAAGAATAAGATTGATTCTAAGTGAAAAAGAAGTAATTTCCCCACCTCAATCAAAGAGTAGTAGGAAGAGGGGTCTTTTGGAGTTTCTTGTTGTTTTTTTGTATGTTCCTGTAGCACTAAAATTTTATCCTATAGTACCATAGTTTCCTCCTGTAACATTGTAGATTAAGTGTTTTTCCCTTCTAGACATGTTTGCAATTCTTTCCGCTTAGGTTGTGTGAATCACTATTATCTTTTTCCCTTCTTCCTCTTGAGGCCCTTCCTTCTTAGGGCTAGGTGATTATTTAATGGTGATTGGAGTGGGAGATGAAGGTTGATGTTTTTTAGCACTCCGTAATTCCTCCATGCTAAGGAGAGGAATCCATAGGTAAACACAAACCACTTTGGGTTGAGATACTGGTCTTCTCCAACTGGAGGGGGTTCCCTCACTCGAAAAATATGAAGTTTAAAGACTTTAAAGCACAACTTTTACAGAGACTAGGTCTGGAAAAGGGGATTTTAATGTATTTTGTTGAATTACAAATGGTAGAAAGGGTGATAACATGTGATCAATTGTCCTTTTATTTATTTTACTTATGCAAGTAAAATTGACATCTTCTATAAGGGCTTGTTAGGCATGACTTTGGACACAGTAGTAGGCTATAGTATAGAGGAGAAAAACTAGAGAAAGAATATTTCCTATGTGAATAATGATGCTATTCATACATAAGAAAGAGAATTAAATAGAAGAAATAACATTCCATTTGCAACTGAAATATGAAAACAGTTGAATAGAGCAATTTATCTGAATTCTAAATCAACCGAGATCATTATACTCATAAAACGAAAAAGAACAATAGAATAATTGAGAAATAAACAAAGATAACTCCAAACATCATACCATAAGAATCCTTATAAAGTATAACTGATAACCTTCAAGTCATAAGTAGTATAACCATGAATTGATCACAATCACATAAATTATGAAAAACTGTAGCCAAAATAGTGTTGCACCATCAACAACCATTTCATGTGTATTTATGAGTTTAAATAACCATATAAAAAACATGATAAGAGTTTGAATTTACTGCATCACTGATCCAAACAATGGATCGATCCAAAATCAAAAGAGGAAAACTACTATTTTAAATGTTTTTCCTCAAAAACAAAAACAATAAAGTGTTTTTTGACTTCAAAACATAGAATTTTTTCTAAAATAAAATAAAATTGTCTTCGAAGATGACTATCATGAAATGAAAATAGCAAAAGATCAAAAGCTGAATGCTGAATGTGCAAAGATGACGTAGCAGTTGCACAAAAATTGGTGCTATTTGCTTTCAAAACTAGTACATGAATGATAACTGAAGGCTTGATCTGACTGCCACATCTGCTCCATGTCAACCCCTTAAAATCCTAACAAGTGGCTTCCTTCCAATACACGTGCAAATATGTAGGTAGGGTCTACACAACAACTGCACAATGACTTTGTAGCGCTTGTAAAACGGGCCATATCTCCCAAACCATAGTAACTTTGTAAAAACTAAAGGAGTTGATTGGAGATGATAGTTGTTTGAAGATAAACCTCTCTCATTTTCTCTAAATTCTTCCACATATTCCCATAAAATGCTTTGCAAACCAATGAATTAAAACAAGAAATTATGAATTACGAAAAATGATTTTTGAAGATGCATTCGAAACTATCGATCTGTTACACCTATACAAAAAATAGAAGAGGTTATTGTGCCTTTGTCTCTTTTGGATAAAAACCTATTTCCTTTTCCCAAAATTATCCTCTGTGTGGTTGGAAACCATTATGAAAAATAGTGGCTAAAACAGAGCTTACGGAGCAAATTCCCATAATGAATATGACCTCAATTTCTCATCAAATGCTAGCTGGGAATCGATCTGTGGTATCCTGTAGGGATTCAATGTGATCAAATTAGGAAGAGCTTTCATGACTATACAGTGGCATGAGAATAAGGCAACATAAAAATTTGAATCACCCCTTGTATTTTGTTTTGTAGTGCAATGATGATTTGAACTGATGAGTTAGAGCACTCCACTTGATTTGATATGAGCATAAGGCATGGGAAATCATTAAATTTTGGGGGTATAATGTCTCTTAGGCAATGGGGCGGGGGTGCATGTTATACATAATGGTAGAAATTGGCAAGACCCAAAAATCTACGGAGATCTGTTAGAGTGGTTGGGTCTAACCAATCCCAAATGAATTTAATCTTAGTTGGGTCCACATGCACACCTTGCTCATCAATTATGTACCTAGGTATTGAACTTGGGTCTTGCCAAAAGTGAATTTCTCCAAATTGGCAAACAAATTGTGTTGTCACAGAATTTGGAGGACTTGTCGAATATGGTGGAGGTGCTCTTCCCAACTCTGGTTGAAGATCAAGATATCATCTAAATACACCACCACAAATGAATTATTGAAGGGTTAAGATATGTTTTCCATCAATATCATGAAGGTTGCGAGGGAATTCGTCAACCCAAAAGGCATGACCAACCATTCAAAAAGGCCCTCCTCTGATTTGATGGAAGTCTTCCACACATTGGAGGGTTTGAGAGGCACCTGGTGATAACCAAAATTCAAATTAATCTTTCTGAAATATTTTCCCCCCTTGAGCTGGTCTAGAAGGTCATCAATCTATGGAATTGGGTACCTATTCCATACAATGATCTTTTTCAGTGTCTGATAGTCAATACAAAGTCTTTAGGTCCCATCCTTCTCTTATACTAATACTATTCGGCTCCCACAGGGTGGTGAGCTTGGCCTGATGTGCCCTTTCTATAATAACTCCTCAATCTGTCTTCTTGATCTCATAGTTATATAGAACAGAGCGTTGATAGATCGGTCCATTGGGTAGCGACACGCACAAGGTCAGATCAATGGAGTGCTTGAATTGACAGTGTAGAGGCACCCCCATAGGCGAGGAGAAAATGTCCTGGTACTCCTCCATGATCTTTTCCATATGCTGCTTCTGTGTGAAGGAGCCTTGTCTAGAAGTCGTGACCACAATATTCTTCCTACCTTGAGGGAGAATCATAAGAAAAACAATTTTCCTGGTCTATGTAATGATCTTGCTACAATTTCTTTGCAGTGATCGAAGAGATGGTGGTAGGTGGGGCTACCTTTGGTATCCTATACAACTTATTGCCCAAAGTAATAATCAAAGAGAGAGGTCTAGAATCAATTACATGTCACTTCCACAAGTATGGTTTTCCTAATAATACATAACAAACTTCAAGAGGGGCAACATCACATAGTACCTCATCTAGGAAGGGCTTGATGATGTAGGGAAGGCGACACTGCTGGCTAATGCGAAGATCTTGTCCATGGTGAAGCCACCCGATGTGTACGACTGCAGAAGTGTTGTAGTCGGTAGGCCCATGTGCTTCATGATCTCTACTATTTTGGCTCCCTCTGTCGACAATGAACTATAACAGAGAACTCTTTACCCACATTTGTGAGTGGAAGAGGTGTTCCCCCTCCTCTGGATATTCAAGCTCATTCTTTTGGATCTTGGTGGTAGCCATGGTGGCACTAGGCTTTGCAGCAATGATCTCCTTCCCTTTTTCATCCCCTTGTTAGGTTCTTAATTAGAGTCAGAACATGTGTTTGATTTGAAAGACTTCATCTCAGCCACCAGTGACTGCTTGGCCCAACACTCACTTGTGTTGTGAGTGTAACTCTTACGGAACTCACACCATTTTTTACGTGTCCTTCTTTGTCCTCATGGTGTTTTTCTTTTCTTGCAGCTTCGGCAGGTTGTCCTAGGTAACCCCACCTTGGATTTTTCCTTTTCTCTGTGGTTTGGGGGTGCCTTTCCCTTACATTAGATTCATAGATCCAAAGTCTCACTTCTCTTGATTAAACATTTTCTCAATCTTGACAGTGTATCAGTATGTCGTACCGAGCGAAGAGATGTCCAGGATCTCCATCTCATCCTAGATGTACTTATGTATGCAGTTATGGTACTTGAGTACCAATTGTCACTCAGAACCCTTGATACCCAACTTTGTGCAAAGGGTATGAAAAACATTGTTAAACTCTAGCACGTCTTGGTCGCTTCCCTGTCACAGCGTGGTCCATTTTATGTATTTTCCCTTATAGTTCCTAATAGGGTATTACTTCTCTTTGATGGCATCCCGGAATGAATTCCAAGTGGGTACAACAGAAGATAATGAGGTTTTACTTTTGTATTTTTTCTCAAAGTAGGTTTCCCACCAGTCCTTTGACACTTTGAGAAGTGAAAAAGTAATATTTTCCCAGCTAGAAAAATCATGAATAGAAAAATATCCTTCTAGCATATTTAATCATTTATCTATGGAATCTGCATCTATCTAACCTTCAAATATGGGGATGTCAAAGTTAACTTGTACCTTAAAGGGTGTGGCACTTCCAGAGTAGTTGTTGGAAGGAGATGTGTCATCCTTGGGTAGCTGCTGAAGGATTTAGGCAACGTTTTCCATCATCATGTTATTTTATTGCTTGAGGGCTTCTTTGAGCAAGATTTTGAAAGGATCTCCTTCCCACTCATCTTTCTTCTCTTCCGTCATGGGAGTCCATCAGGATTTACAAGGTTTGTCTTGCAAATGTTCTACTAGTTCAAGCCCTAACTCCTTATATCCCAACCTCATTGGGGACATGCAAAGAAAAATAAAGAAAGAGCATACCACTATGATATCATGGATCTGAACTTAAACACGAACACAAAAAATATAGATATAACCATAAATACAGAGATGCAATAGAAATAACACTTCATTTCATTAATATCAAATATTGAAATATGCTTACAAACATAATGGAAATAAAACTATCTCGGACGATGGTAACTTACCTTTGAGAAGAGATGCGGCGGATACATGCCTCTGAACTATGTTACAATCAGGGTTAAAGGCCTATTTATTATTGAGAGATAATGCAAAACCCTAAATATCCAAAAACCTAACCTTAGGAGATGAAGCGCCAAAATTATGGGCCCCATTTGGGTAAATTGGTACATCAACTTCCCGAGGTCGTAACTTTGGCATACGATCTTCGTTTGACATGCACAATACCTCATTAAAAATATCTATTCAAGGACTACAAATTTCAAATTCAAACATCAAACCAAGCCTTGTTCTTTCCCATTTTTTCCAAAAAATGTGGTTTAGGGCCTCAAAATGACTTTGGAAATTCAAGACCTGAAAAACTACCAAAAATAGAAAATTATGCTAGAATTAAGGAAACTGAAAAACTGAAAGAGACAGTGTTGGGGATCTAAGTGGAATAGGAGGGTGGCCACCAATATCCACTTGGATCAATATCTATAGTAAATTTTTTTATATAGATTCCTCAAAGTTCCTATTGAGGGGTAAGGAGCCTTATGTTCTACCAATTTATTGTGAGCGGGTATTTCTTTAACTCAAAGAAGAAGTGGTAGCGATCAATAATCTATTAATACATTATTTATTGTGAATATATAAATGTGTTTATTAATAAATAAAATTGTTATAACATATGCCTAATATATTGTTGAAAATAATACTGAGAGGGGGGGGTGAATCAGTATTATCTAGTTCTTTTACCAAATCTTCCTTATTTACACTTTGAATTATTTTTGCATATCAATACCATCAATAATGAGCATGAACAAGAAAAAGCAGACAGTCACATCAAAGAACACCAGATATAAGGTGGAAACCCAATGTGGGTGAAAACCACCTGCTGCAATATGTCTCTATCTTCTTTCAAATTAGAAACTCCTTTAACAATGGTCTTGTACTGGTGCAGTCCTTTACCAGTACGCAGGCTGCAACCTGCAGAGAGCTACAACTCTCTCTCGTTTTCCAGTCTCTCCTGGAAGGGAGCTACAACCCCCTACTTCTTTTCTTTCAAGGACCACTTTTCATAAATTTTCAAACTGGATCCATGAACATCAAGAGATCATCAAGTACAAGTAAATCACTCAGTCAACTGCAGTAACTAGATCAACAGTAACAGTAAACTAAACCCAGAAAACCTTATCAACAGAAAAAATTCAGCCAACAAAAGGGCTTAAGACAGATACGCAGTTTTTCTTTCTCTGGTCTGCGTGCGTACGCACTTCACCTTCTGCTCCCCTGCGTATACCCGCAGAGACCCTTCTGCTTCACCGCGTATCCACGCACTTATTTCTTCAATTACACTGCGTATTGTTACTACAGGCACGCACCCATAGATGCTATCGCACCGCGTACTGCTACTGTATCTACGCACCCACAGATGCTATCGCATCGCGTACCTACGCACCTGCAGCTTCTGAAGCGCTGCGTACTTTCCCTGTGCCTACGCACCTGATCCTCAGTCACGCTGCGTACCCACGCACTGTGCCTTCTTCTGCTCTGCGTACCCATGCACTTCTCCTTCTTCTTCTCTGCGTACCCACGCACTTTTCCTTCTTCTTCTCTGCGTACCCACGCACTTGCACCGTTAATCACCTGCGTACCTCTGATTAGGGCCGAAATGGAAGTCCCCCAGTGTGCCACCGATAGTCAGATGCTCAGATCTGATCACGCGCTCGAGAGATCGCCCTTCATAGATTCGCCTTCAACTTTACTTTATATAGATCAAGCTTTTGAAAAAGATAACCCAATATTTTAGATCCTAAGATATTCAATTTGCAAAAGATACATAGCCAAGTGATCTCCTTTGCTTTATATAGGCAAGCTCTTCCTAAAATCATGGATCAATACCATAGAT
>APFE030065570.1:1914-14658 GCA_000404065.3 Pinus taeda | reverse complement strand
CAGATCTTTGTGGCAAGATCGAGAATGTCTGAAGTTGATGGATAAGAGACTGGACTTCAGGAGATTCAAGACTCAATTGTTCTGAGGGATGGTGGATGTGAGCAGTGGTAGTTGACTCCTGTTCTTCTTGATCACGCATTGGAGAACCAGCATGCGATCGCGTATGAATAGGAGATTCGGGGGGAGAATTACTCTTGGGATGGCTTGTGAATTTTGGTTTACTTGCCATTCATAGTTGAGGCCCTCCTTCTAGCGCCAAAAATGTTGATGCCTCAGAAATCGTTGCATCGACATTGGGGGAAACCACCCGGTCTGGACCTTAGTGCAGCTCCTTTTCCGTTTGGTGTAGTGGCTCCGACTGGGGATAATGGGACCAGTTTCCCAGCAATAGATAAATGGGATGAATGAATACTTTGGGAATAATAGTAGCGATAGGTGAATGACTAAAACTATTGAAAGAAATGCAAACAAATAAACTATCCCGGGAATCTAATTGAACTTCTAAAGCGTAGCTTTTGATGTTCTATATTCTAAAAATACAATTATATAGATAACAACATTCTCAAAACACAGATATTAAATCATTCAAGATTACTATACCTAAATAGTTAGATACAGTGATTAAAGCGATACTACAAACTTTAAAGGTTCATACCATTAATGCATACATGATTAAATAATAAGGTACATCATATGAACATCCAATAGTGGTATGGACAAGATTTCCTGTTGATATACATGCATACAGATAATGATAGCAGAAAATAATTACACAGTGAAATCAAATACACAGAATGAATTCAAACCAAAGATAAAAATACCATTTAGATTGTAAGCCACTCCCGATATGAATCGCTATGTATGACCTCTACTTCAACGCATAACAATCTTTGAATCAACGACAATAGTGCACAATTGAATCAAGAAACTTCTCCGTTAAAATAAAAGCAGGTGGTCGAGTTTCATAAAAGAATAGAGGCTGAAGCACAGTAGTGCAAACTTCAGTCTGTTAAGTCTTATACAAAATTTTACGACCCTTTATAAATGCATGAAAGGGTCTATAAATCCTATACTAATCTAAAATATCTATCAAAACAGAAAAGCTAACTAATCTGATGTCAATAAATTCTATTTCCTATTTTGCTGATGATCGGAGGAGCTGGGCGATCAGTCACTCTGTCGGCTTCTTTCCTGTGTACCTGAGTTGATTAATAGTGAGCATTGGCTCAACTTCAGGAGGTTTGTTGAGCCTGGAACTGAGCTGGGCAGCATAGGTGGAGTCCTGGATCTCGGGGATCATATATTTCATGGCATCGGTTAGGCACTTGAGAGCAGATCTTTGTTTATGCGGCTTGATTAGAAACTGCCAATATGCATCCATGTCTAATGTTTTAACCGCGGTAATCAACATTGCTATGTTTTCTAACTCAGGGTAGCATGTTTGCTCCAATGTATATGCAGTAGTAATTTTGCCAGGTGTGCATTGGGAAGCAATATTGGCCAAATATAGAGTATCATTTACTAGATCGGCCAAATTACCAGCGGTTAATGAACATCTTGATGCTGCTCTTTCTGCTTTTAATATTTGTGTCTGCCATTCTGTAAACAATATATTTTTATGGACTTCTAATATTTGAGGTGGATTGGCTTGCTTACCTGACTTTGAATCTTGCCATTCAAGATAGCTTGAGATATCTTCTTCAGCCTGATTATACTCTGCTCTAATCTTTTCCACCTGATCACTTACAGTCGTAGCCAACTCACAGAGTGGTTCTGCCTGAGAAAGGGATTGTGCCAAGAGTTTAACCTAAGATATAAGAGCTTTATTGATTATCATTGCCTCTTTTTTGAATTCTTCTATTTGCGCATCTCCCCTGGTGGCTTCCAACTGTGCTGTGATTTGAGCAATGTATTCATCTTTAGCTTTTAAAGATTGCTCATTCGCTGCCTTAAGCTGCTCCAATGCCTCTGTCAACTCGCTCTGCTTTTGGATGGCTGCCTGAGTGATCGACTGTTTCTCCTCCTGCCATTGCTGCATCAATTGGCTATTGATTCTCTGTTGTTCCGATAGCTGCTCATTGATGCGCACTGTCTCTTGCTGGTGTCCCGTTGATTGCTGCTCAACTTGTATTATCCTCTGTCTGACATCTGCTAATTCCGTTTGAAGATTCAAGATCTCCTGGTCCTTTGTCTTTAAGAGAACTGCTACCTCTGAGGCTTTGTCAATAGTGGTAGCCGAATAGGCTCCCGCATATTGTGACAACTTGGTCAGGTCGTCAGAGGGATCAAATTTCTCTCTCCAGACTACATTGCCCGTTAGTGGTTGCTCAGGAAAAAGGGGAGGTTGATCAAGCCTCTGCCTTTTCCTTGATCTTTTTACTACTGCTCTGTGCTTAGGGCTGTAGAAGACGTTCAGTGGAGGAATTTCTTCTACCAGGAGGGTGATTTGGTCACTAGGACCTTTTGGAATAATCTCTACATTCATAATTTTGGGTGGGCCGGTGGTTGTATTCAAAATCTGGGATGAACCTTCTTTCTGTATGCCGCTTCTTCTTGGAGTGTCGGTATTTTGTGAATCCTTAGTCCCACCGATAATGTTGCTAAAATGCTGCCATTCCTTTTGCAGCTCGGGGTCTGTGTCAGTACCTTTATTAGTATCGGGGGTATTCTGCTTGGATTGCAACTCCTTGAGCAATTGTTCTCGCTTCTCCTTCTCTTGCTGTTCCTGTTCCTTTTGTTGTATCTCTGCCTGCTCCCTTCTTAGTCTGTCTTCCTCTTCCTTCCTTAAGCGTTCTGCTTGCTCTTTTCTCAGCTTATCTTCTTGGTTTTTCTTCAATTGTTCCTCCTGCTCATTAGCTTTGGTTTTCATTGTAGCAGGGGTTTCTTTCTGTCGTTGCTCACCAGGCTCACTTGAAGATGACGCTTGGGTCGACATTATTAAGTCCAGGGGCAGAGTTTGCAACCTCTGCTGCCTGAGCCTGTTGAATTCTGATAACCCTTCGTCATTATACCTTGTTTTAGCAATTTCTCTGGCTTGACCAATTGATTCTGCTGAGGTAAATATATCATCAAAAATGTCCTCTTTATGCTCAAATGTTGATAATTTGGCATGTTCAAGAGCAGCGTATGCATATTTCCTGGGGTCATATGCTCTGTTTGGGAGTATAGGAAGACGTAGGGTTTGAATTTTCATGGCTTCCTTTTCTGCATGTTTTAAATCATGCAGGGTGAAAACCCCACATCTGAGAGGAAAAGTTGGCCAGCCCCTTTTTTGCTTATTCTTAAGAGTCTGTGTGGTACTCTTAGCTGAGAGTTGGTAAGCTATTTCTCGGGCTAACAATTTATCAGGTACGTAAAAGGGAAGGACATGGGGGTTGGCTTCACTACCAAAAACTCTAACATATGTAAAATGTTCTTCACCAAACCAGCTACCTACTGACGGCAAGTCAAAAGAGGCTAAGTAAGAAATCCTTGGAATGGGTTTATTAAAAATGGCATAATAAATAGGAATCATAAAACCATTACAGATACTATACAAGTGGGCTTTGTGAGACGACTTCCACATCTTACGATGGTAAATATGGATGGGGGAGGGGTCCTGTGTGGTCCACCTCCAGCCGAGAATGGGAAATTCGGAGTTAAAACACAAGGTATCTAGAATATAAGCACTGTAATAAAATGGGGGGATTATCCTTTCACTAACTCTGGTCTTATTCCTATATTCCTGGATGGCTAGGGCAAGCTTATCTGAAAGGATGGTGGCCCAATCCATAATCCAACTGTTAATTGCTGCCTCCATGAGGGGAACCATTTCGATAGTAAAATTAGTGGAGTCGTGAAGACCCCATAACCTACACATCATTATAGCGGCATAGCAATATGGTGAACATAAGGAGTCGACTGAGTACTTACCGGAGGCTTCATGTTTGTGTTTCGCTGGGTTCTGCCTCCAATCCTTGATAGGCTCGGACTCAGTTTCATTCTCACTTGCAAACTTCTCGAGAAATGCCTTATTGTACACCTTCTCCGGCATAGGCAAATGATACATTTGCCTCAAATCCTCTGGCTTGAAGGACCCAAAAATCCTTCCATCTTTTGCAATGAAGGTTCTTTCTTTGATAGAAATTTCCTCAATTGCCCATTTGATAGCATCAGTGTAGGGAAGCATTTGCTCTCTTGCCGCTATCCTATGTAGGAAAGAGTCGGCCAAGTCCTTAAGATTGCATTCTGATCTCTTGGTAGAATCTGCGGTAGCTTCATCTACCACCTGCTCAGGCTTCTCGGCTTCTAGTAAATCATAAGTCCCTTGCCAGGTAGTTCTGGCGAGTCCCGCGCATGTTGTGTCTGATATCAATCCCTTTTTACTGTTCACGATTGGTTGTGGCGTGGATGGTGATTCAGTAGCGCCTCCAGCCTTCTTCTGCTTCTTTCCCATAATGCCTGAATTGCTTTGACTATTCTGTAATCTGCACAGAAGAGTGGTTTTGGCGTAATACTGAGATAATAATAAAACTCACGACTGAGAGAAAAATAAGAAGAACGTCGATATACTTGGCCTTTATTAAAACAGCGCGGATATGATCTATAGGCAGATTTGAAAGGATGGATTCATTAAGGGGCCATATAGGACCTGCCACCTTATAAATGCTTATTAGTGCAATATTCGCCTAAAGATCTTTTGAATCATGTAATAGGCGTACCGGTGGCCGAACGGGAATAATTATGCCTTAATTGTCATTAATCCGAGCTTTCCAATCATTCTAACGACTTCTTCTGGAGAACTGTGCCTTATCTCATCGGATCGGAGAGGGGCACGAGGATAGATTTAACAATGCTTCAAACGACGCCGATCGCCGATCGCCGATATCGAGTCGGGGAAAGGCTTGTGTGCATCAAGGTCTTGACAAGGGGAAAACGCTGATTGCCGATACCCGATATCGGATCGGGGGAAAGGCTTATGCACATTAAAATTTTGCCAAGGGAAAACGTCGATTGCCGATCGCCGATATCGGATCGGGGAACCGTCTATGAGCAGCACTTGACATACGAAGGGAACCGCTGATCACCGATATCGCCGATGGCTTTATCGGGTCGGGACTTCATTGATAGGCATGATAATGGTGCTTACGAAAATGGCCGATTGCCGATATCGGGTCGGGGCTTTGGCCGATAGGCGCAATAGTGATGCACGAAGGAAATGCCGATGGCCGATATCGCCGATAGCTTTATCGGGTCGGGGCTTTGCCTTTTGATTGCTTGATGCATACATTTTTGCTTTATTTCCAATATTTCAAAAGAATATCGCTTTTCTTGCTTTTATTGGAATTTCATAAAGTAAGGATTATTGACATCAATTTTATTTTGAAAGGGACCCATTTCGTATTTTAGTGGTCTTGTAAATAATAATAAATATGAAATGGGGGGTTGTTTTGCAAGGCACAACAGGAGGTTAGGTTTGTCCGCAAAAATAACTCTTTCCGCATGACACCTAGTGTTCAATGTGGACCGCCTTCAACCATACTTCCCACCATTTCTACACACATCAAACATTGCAGAACAACTCACACCTATAGAGTTAAATCCAGATTGCATGGAAGAAGCCACAACTGATCGAATAATGGACATGTAGATCAAGCACACTCGCTAGCAGAAGATCCAATTGTATCGAGTTGTCAAAGCAGGCCAACTCCTTCACCAGGGCAAGTGGGTCACCAGGGACCAAGTTCAGCAGAAGTTTCATCATCTTATGGAGGAAATCAATGCAATAGGGACCATTGCTTCTTAATGGAGGAGGAATGATCCAGGTGGATATTTGTGGCCTCCCACCAATTCCACTTGGACCTTCACCATTATTTCTTTCAGTTTTTTAGCTTCCTTAATTGTAGCACAGTTTACAATTTTTAGCTGTTTTTTGGGTCCTAAAATTCAGGAGCCATTTTGCCTTAGTCCTTGGAGATATCTTTCCAACGAGGTATCATGCGCATCAAATGGAGATAATATGACCAAGTCGCGACCCTGGGAAGTTGGCTGTCCAACTAACCCCAACGGTGCCCAAAAATTCTTGGTGTTACATCTCCTCGAGTTAGGGTTTTGGTTGTTTAGGGTTTTCTCTTATTGTTCAATAATAAAAAGGCCCTTGAGCCTCATTGTAACGCAGTTTAGAGGCATGTAACTATCACATCTCTTCTCAGAGATAAGCTACCATCGCCCGAGCTAGTCTTATTTCCATTCTGTTTGTAAGCATATTTTAGTATTTGATATTAATGAAATGAAGTGTTATTTCTACTGCATCTTTTTATTTATGGTTATATTAATAATTTTTTGCATTCCTATTTAAATTTGGATCAATATTTCATTGTAGTTTCTCCACTTAGGGACAGATCTATTCCTTAATTCTCTTAACTAATTCAAATCCTACCTCATGGCTGGTACAAGGATGTTATTGTATGATTATCTACCTCCACAAATGTTATCAGTATGGCTAGACCACCCCTTCAAGTTTTTCTATATTTGTTGATTTCTTAAATAAATGCTTTGTGTGTGACACCCTCCTCCCACACTTACCTAAGCTTACCAGGTTAAATATGTGATGAAGAGTTACTATGATATGACTCGACCTCCTGAATCACCTTAAGGAAGTAAAATAGATGAACCAACACTTTACATACCTCCCATAGGTGCTACAAGACCCCCAAGAGCTAACCAACCACTCCAGGGGCCTAACCCTTGAGTTAACTTAGCCTTTCACTGAAATAAACCCCACAGACATTCCCATGACAAGGCCTCCATGTGACTGAAACCCTTCAGTCTCTCTTGCATGTCTGCTTCCCAGTGACTAAAACAATTTAGTCTCTTCCACATGCCTGCTTCCTAGTGACTATAGTCTTTTTCAGCCTGTTCTGTGCTAGTGACCCTGAGATTTAAACCACTTTTTCAGGGCTAGGACCCAAGCCTTTTCCCATAACTTAATGAAACACTCATAAATAATAAATAAAGATAAGACAAGGCCTCTAATGAAAAACTTGAACAAGGACCTAGTCTGACCCATCCTAACCACGACATGAATTTTGTGAAACACATCATGAACATGTAATGTATAAGTGATACATACACATCTCAATATAGGGGCATCATACTTATCTGAAATATGTCAATAAGGTCTAGTGCCCTCTCACTATAGCCGAATTATCATCTATTAGGTCATACATTCATTAACATTTCATTTACTAAACAAAACATGATGAGATCCATAAGTAAAGTCTATCATAAAATCATGCTTATAACCAACATATAACTAGAGAAATATCAATGAATTAGAAGAGGGAAATATCTCTTCTTAACATATGAAAAAGACAAGCATGGACAACTCCACATCTCTCCACCTAAACCATGAGGAAATTTCCCATGTACACCTCAACCTTTACCACATATCCCACCTTTACCGGTCCAGGGATTTCTAGGCCTTTGGCAAGTTTCCTGTGACCACGTCACTTAGTTTCAAAACCACCCAACAATCCTACTCATCCAAATGAAATAATCCCATCACATCATGGCTATCCAGAAATGGAATGGTATGGCTAAAACTAGCTGTCATACCTAGAAAAACCCATGTTAATGAGAGAAACAGAACCAAATACACACAGGCATATACCATGCATGCCAAAACTAGCAAGGAATTCATACATGAAACTCGATACCTACAAGTAATCCCGCTGTAATCACTTGATCCAACTCTTCTTTGCTTGATCTTTGCTTCCCCTTGCTTTCTTTTTCTTCCTTCCTCCATTGCTAGAGTGATCCAAGATTTCTCTAAGTGTGTAAGAGTATGAGAGAGTAGAGAGAATAAAGACAACACTCCAATCTAAAATTAACAAAAGATTGTAAATTGATCCCTGGAATCCTTTTATCAATGATGCCTCAAGTTTGTTCAATTTCCATTATTTTCCTTCATTTTCCTCCTCACATGGAACTTGTGACCTTTCACCTTCCTTTTCTCTTAATTTCCTTAATTTTCATAAATAAAATGTCAATTAACGCCTCTTTTCCTTTTCAAAGCCTTTGTCAATTTCCCCTTAGCTATAATAAACTAAATGAACACCCACTAGGATGTTTTTCCCAACATTCAACTTGGAATACATGTACCATGTCCTTGGTCTTATTTTTCCTTTATTACATCATTAAATAGTTAAAGTACATGTGAAATGATGTCACAAAGCCATGTTGTTGGGATATGTATTAGAAATCAATGCATCAAAACAATTGAGGGAAAAGTAGGATTAATTGCTTCACATACAAGGATTTCGATCACAAGGGAAACAACATCCATACACATAAATGATCAAAGGGAACAAGGATTGGAGTATCAAGAAAACACATCAAGAGCACCAACATATGGTATGATTGCAATGATTTGATAGTAGAAACTCTATTAACCCCACACATGGATTAATAATGAGACAAGATGGAGACAAAGGTGTTGGTTCATCCACAGGAGATGAAGTAGGGTGGTTGATGTCAGAGTGAATGAAAAAAATGCCATGCATCAAAGAAAGGCATCGACACAATGTAGAGATGGGGATTATCATATAAAAAATGAAGAAGAGTGGTAAAACTATGAAATCTCAATAGTTGGAATGTATGATCAATGGAGAGTCAACATAACGGGCTCATTAAAGGAGGATCCACTTGAGGAAAATCTTAACGTTGGGAACCTTGTTGATCAAACACATGGATGGATAACAGAGAATTAGATAACTAGGGAATTAGTTTTAGAGTGTGACTACGAAAATGTCTAAGAGTGGAGAATGGTTATTGAGATATCAGAAAGATGGTGATAAAATAGTAGTTTCCAAAATACAAAACAAAACACTTAGATATAAATGGGTACTTTTATTAATATGTATTCACTTTTCCCTGCCTGTTAAAAAATAACATAATTATATCTAAACTCTAGCCATAGATCTCTTTATTTTAAAACTACAATAACTATATATATATATATAATTCAAAATCTCAAAAAATGAAAAATTAATATAATCTCATAATCCTTATTTTTTATTTTATAAATATTTCTTTATATTTTAATTTAAATAATATTATTCTTTTTATTTCGAATTAGATAAAAAAAAGTCATTTCCAACCTTTTAAATTAATTTATAAATATTCTTTGTATTTTAGTTTAAATAATATTATCTTTTTATTTCAAATTATATAAACAAAGTTATTTCCCACCTTTATTTAATTTAAGTTTTTAATTTAATAAATTTATTGTTTCATTTTTGTAATTAGAATGATATTTCTACCGGTTTGAATAATATACATTATTACTACCTAATAGTTTATTTGGTATATCTCTAAACTATGTTATATTGATTTCATAATAACAATAACACTCTTTTTTATCATTAAACTGAAAAGAAATTTCCATATAAAATGTATATTTGAAAAAAAACACATGTTACAAAAAATAATCAACAATCACTGATATCGCAAATCAACGATTGAAGGTTCCAAAGTACACTGCAATAGCAAAGAAATATCATTGATTAGCGACCAGGGATTGGTCATATCGGCAAATCGGCACACGGGTGGGGTGACAACTTTGAAATGTTGTGATATCACGAAGTTGTGATATGTTAATGTTAAAGCACTCGGGAGGGCCGATTATGATTAGTAGATAAATTCAACGTAAAACCATGGCCAAGCGGGTCTTTTCTCTTTCCTCTAGAGGGCCACAAGGCGAGATACTATTGGTCCCAATAATGCCACGTGACATTTGACATCTTCATGACGTGGAAGTACAAAGGAAATGTGGCATGTAGATATGGCATTTTCAAGGGTTCAAATAGGGAAAAACAAGGTGACATGTGTCACTACTTATGGAATAAGACATGGCTAAGGATGACATCAGGCCACAAATCAATGATCGTAGGTAGAGGAATATCACTACTTCAAGTTAAAACCTATGATTGAATCATGCGATAGAGGGGCTTTGATGTGGGGGTTGGTCTACGGTCACAAATGCATAAAAAAACAAAGGTAGAGAAGTAAAGGGCTATCGCAATCAGAGATTGCAAACATGTTACGGCTCCAATATAAAAACCCTGACTGGAAACATTCGATGGAGAGCAGTTTTGATATAGGGCACGTGGTGGTAAGAGTTAAGGCACTAAGAAGTTAACATGGGAAAACAACCCTCGAACAACGAATAAAAGCCTTAGCCCTGGAAGACTAAGCCTATGGTCACAACCCTTGGTCTTATGTGAAGTAATGAAAGAAGGGCTCAAACCAAAGGGGGCAAAGGTAAATCATATTTTGTTGTTTTGCAAATCTTGTCAAGTTTAAAAGTCCAAACGAAGTAAAAAATATGATATAATAGTATGGGTATATTACGATGAATATAGAACTTTGATAGTGAAAGGTAGGGAGTTATGTGATGGATGAGTCAGCAGATATGATTCCATGATACAACTAAGGCCATCATGATGATTGTTCCTGGCTTTAGTGAGTGGGAAATTAAGAGGTTAAGTTAAAGCAACAAGAAGTAGCTGAGCATTAGGAGAGGCACTCCAAGGAAATGATGTGGCCTGATCAAGGGAAATTTCGGGAATGACATAGGGATATTTTCCTCTTATAATCATTCAATTTTTCCTTCTTCTTTTATTCTATAATTTTTGTGTATTTTCAAGAAAGGAATCAAATCCTTTAGAACCATTTAGGCAACAGAGATATCACACTCTGAGACAACTAGTCGATCAAATAGCTAGAGCTCTAGCTGAGATATTTTGTAACTAATTTTAAAATCTCTCCCTCTCCTTATAAATAGAGATAAGAAACACTTAATGGAGGTTCCATAGTTCTGCATTGAGGGGTCCAAATTCTGTGATTCCACTTTTGGTTCTATTTTCTTGTTCATGAGGGACTTGAGCTATGTATTTTTAAATGCAATGGACGGGTGAATTGGGCTCATTTTGAGGATTAATGAAATTCTTTGGTGATCCCAATAAGAGGAATGTGCAATAGTTTTTTCTCCTCTGTAAATCACTTCATGTATGTTCTTTATCCCTCTAAAATAGTGTAATGAAGTTGTTGGTTTCACTCTTATTCATGGTTGTACATTTGTGGCTAAGTAGTGAGAAGTACCTGCGTAGTTACAGATTTACTTGTGTTATTTGATAGCTTGCAGTACCTGTAATGTACATAGATTTAATAATTGTTGTTTGGTGATAAGTGTATCCATGATGCATATATTTTAGGACCTTAATTAGCACTCCACTATTTCTGACATTCCACCTCTTTAGTCTTCCATACTTCTGCTGAAACATTGTTGCTTAGGATTATGTCTTGTTTCCAGCCCCATGAATCAGATTCCCTCCTTTCTTTTCTCGTATTCACTTTCACTATAACTCCAATATTAAACTGCTTATTGTTGGGTGTCAGCCACTAGAACTAGACATTTCTCTTTGATATTAGCTTGATTTACCCCCTGAGTATTCAAATCCACGTATTCACTTGATTTTACCTTAATGAAGGACCATTGAACCAAGCCCCCTGAATTATCCTTTCAAACTACACTACAATTACAGTGTAGCAGAAAGCTCTACTTATATTATCCAAAATCACTCCTCTCTTTAAGACTCAGCATTGGTCTACAATCAACCTAGAGGCTGTCTCTAGGAAGATTTCATACCTTCTGAAGAACTTGTGCTACAAGTGCTAGAAAAAGCGACAACATATTTCTAGCACTGTTGTCGAGGAACAAATCAGAATATTTTCCCCTAGGTACGAATTACATTCCTTCTGTAAGGTGGGAAAGGGAAGTGTGTGTCGAATATCTCTCACCTTGGCATCTTCACTATCTGAATTTCATTATAAACACCCTAGCTACTCCAACGTATGGATCTTATGGTAAACATCCTGGAGACTCCATTGTCTATATCTTTATTTGATCATCGTGGATTTCAAGCGGCCCTCATACTTTCTTTGATGCTAAACACCAAAAAATTCCCCCTACCTTTGAAGTTGAGCTCACTCACTTAAAGGGGTTTTCAAAATGGCCATTCCTGCATTCATGGCCAACAAATTTTCCCCACTCGATTTTTCTTCTATTTTTGGTTATCCCAATCATGTTCCTCTGTTTCATGAATGGAATACATATTAGCCTAGATTTAGTGGAAACATAAATAAAAGGCCGAAACAACACCTCAAGGAAATTCATGAATGCATGGAAGAATAGGGTATTGTTCTTGAAGATGTACAAATGAAATCGTTCATGTATTCTCTAGACGAGGATGCTAGAGTTTGGTATAAATACCTCATGGCATCATATCTTCCTTAAAGAGCTTTAACATAGCATTCATGCTGGGTTGTGTTATATTCTTTCCATGACTAACCTACGTAGTGAACCAGGGGGTTGGGGGGGGTGGAGCCCCCCCTTCATTGTGCCGATTGCGCAGTGAGGGGGTCACAAGGGGGGTGGCAGCCCCCCCTATCCAGGGGGTTTGAGGGGGGTGGGTAGCCCCCCTCTACAGGGTCTGGGGCAGCGCCCCGGGAAATTTTTTTTTGGACCCTATATTAGGTTGGGCGAACCTACCTATGGTTTTTGGTCCATGGTTTTGGATGCGATGGTTTTTGGTCCATGATATTGGATGCTTCAGCATGTATAAATATGTATTGTAACATTGAAAGGAACATAATGAAAAATCAAGTTGGTAGTCCTGGTTTTGGGATCCAGTGGGAAATCTC
>APFE030065562.1:25287-42979 GCA_000404065.3 Pinus taeda | reverse complement strand
ACAAATAAATGTTATAAAAAGGTTTACATGTTTCCAAGGCAACTTTCTTGCAACATATAAATTATTTTAAGACTAATAGTTATTAGTGATATTTGAAGAGCTTATTAGTGATAAAGATTAAGCTTAAAGAAATTTAGATGTTGCACTTAAGTTGTATTAGAAAAACGTGAGCATTTTCTTGCATTCATATTTACTCCTTGTTTAAAATGTGTAACAAAGAATTTTTGCATCTCTATGCTAGTTTTGGTATGCTTAACATATTCAATGGATTGTGATATAGCAAATTTATTGGGAACCTACTCTTGAAGGGGTTAATTGGACAATGCTTAAAGGATTTATAAGTTAATGGGTTAGTAGTGTCAATCAAAAAATTCATAACTATATTCCAACATTGTTTACCATGTTGGACTATATTTAACCATTCTAGTTGAATTTAACACGTCAATGATTAGGACACATTAGTTATTTGGTTGATCAATGATTAAGGGGATTGTGAGTTAGTGGACCAATGATTATAGGTTGTGTTGGTTAATGGGTCAGTAGTGATGGAGTTAGTAATTTAGTGATTGGGGTTATTTTGGATGTGAAAGACTCTTGTGAGTTTCAAGAAGGGAACTTGGTATGCTTTAGATAGTCTAAATAAGCTATGAGTCTATTGTGGTGATCATAATATCTTTTGATGATATGGACTTAGATATAAGAGTTAAATTTTTGATTGCAAAGTGGAGACTCAAAAGAAACAATCTTCACAAAATAGTTGAGGTGAAGTGTTATACAGTTCACTAAAGAACATTTGAGTTGCTGGAAGGTTTGTAAAAGCACTTGAACAATCTTCACAAAATAGTTGAGGTAAAGTGCTATAGAGTTCATTAAATAATATTTGAGTTGCTAGAAAGTTTGTCAAAGCACTTAGATGTATGTTTCTGTGACCTTCGGTGATTGTTGTTGCCAATTAGTCATCAAGATAAAAGGATGAACAACTAGGTCATATTGGTCTCTGACTATTGACTAGCTAAAATATTTCCTTGGTTGGAATAGAATGTCCAAAAAATTAAACAAATGAGGTCAAAGTGTGATCAATGGCCTCTTTGGCTTCTTGGAAGAAAGCCAAATAAATGGTTCTTAAAAGGAGGAATTTGGGTGATTCGTATATCTTCATAAGACTTCTAAGGAGCTAATTTCCTTGTTAAAGCTTCTTTCAACAATTAGAAACATTAAAAATATCATTTTTATAAGAGTTGGAAATAGAAAAGAAAAATGTGAAAAAAACAAAAAAACAAAAAATAAACATCTAATTAACCACCCAATCATAAAATAAATAAATAAGCTCAAAATAACATTAAAATAAATAATGTAATTTATAAATGTAAAACTTTCAAATGTTAATGAAGGCACAAACCTATGTGACGTGAGAGGGAAACTACTACATACAATACTAAAGTATGGTTAAATTAGCATATAATATTTATAAAATATGGTTAAATTAGCATATAATATTTATAGAGCTTTTGTATGTGTGTAAGAAAGAGAGTGTTTAGCTAGTTTATATTCATCTTCTTCTTTTTTTCTTCGTAAGACTGCACTAATTTATATTACAAAAAACCAAAATTTACATCCAATTTTACAATAAAGGCCGAAGCCTTGTTTCTCCGAAGAGAATTTCCCATGACTATCCATCCAGAACATCTGGCAAAAAGGAACCAGTTTCTTCCAACCTACATAACCAACATGTAATCGACACAATAGGCTTTTGAGCCAACACAACGAACATATAACTTGGCACGATGGACCCATAACTTGACATAATCGACACATAGACTGACATTGACGACACATAAACCTTCGCGGTGGACCTTGACGCCTTGACAAATAAACAAACAGAGTAAAACAGAGAGAGATGGACTAAGAGTAGCATTCCTGGCCGAGAGAACGGAGAGGCTTCTGAGCTATTCCTCATCAGTAAGGTAAGGCTCGTCTTCCGTCGCTAACCCCTTGAGCTTCTTATCTTCCTCCACATTTGGTCGCATCCTTCCTTGGGCGGGCTCGCTGGGACCGGCCTCGTCAGCTTGAATGGGTCGTCTCAAATCCACCCTGGGGACCTGCATATCCACCCTTGGCACTGTCAGGTTGTCCCGTGGCCTCCGGAGGTCGCTGCAGTGCTCAACAGTGACTGAAACAATGAGCGTGTTATTCTCCAATGTGCAAGGGATGCGGTATCTAACTGCTGGATGTTCCCGGTGACCGCATTCCATGTGTTCTCCCCTGTCTCTTTCAATTCGCTGGCCAACTGTTCGACGCGGACTGCTGCCTGGTTTAGGAGGAATATCTACAGAGGAGGAGGGTGAAGTGGCGGGCCTCTGTGTAGCAAGACGGCCCCTCGAGCCAATTATTCGACTGCTCATCCTTTGCCTCTCAGGCATTCTACAACTGCCTCTCTTGACAAATATCCTTGGTGAAAGCCTGCACCTTGCCAGAGTATGCTCTGTCACCTTCAGAATTTGCTCATGTCTCTTTGAGAAATGCGGGAATGCAACATGGTGAACGCACTTATGGGTCGCCATATTCCTTGTTCCAGGCTGCGCATTGAATGGCGCCTTAACCAGATTTGACTTCCCAAGGATAATCCCTGTCGCAATGAATTGTTCTAGAGCCGAACTGGTCCTCCCGCTGTCTAAATCCTCCTTCGCAGCTATTGCTTGGGCGTGTTGGTTTATGGTGGCTCGTCCGGGCTGACAGCTGCCCATGTGATGAGCCACCTGCCGCTCATCCTTCACATGCACCCGCAGCCGGGGAGGGGAGGTCTTTTTGCACCAAAGAGATGCAGTCCTGTTTGAGTTGAGCATCTTCAACTGTATCTAGGGAGCCTGAAAAGTAAGGTATCGACTGTGACACCCCTTGATTTGCTAGCCGATCAACTACCTGGTTGGCTGTTCTCCTTACATGATGGAAGGATAAATTGTGGGAGGTATGGAGCTTTTCCTCCAAGGCTTCCAGACGGCTTAGTAGTCTCCAGCTTTTTGCTACCTTGACTACCTTAGCTCCAACTTGTATTCTCTTAGCTATTGCTATTAGTATAAGAGAGTCGCCTTCAACCTCCAGAGGGGAGAGGTGATTCTGTTCAGCTATACATATTCCCTTCCGAAGACCCTCTAGCTCCGCTGCATTGTTAGTATCTGTACCCATTGTGCCATAGTATACTTGTATTGCTTCTCCATTGTGTCTACGGATAACTCCTCCGAAGCCTGCTGGGCCAGGGTTGCCTTTGGCAGCGCCGTCGAAGTTCAGCTTGTAGGAGTTGGGTACAGGAGGGGACCAAGAAGATGGAGAAGCGGATCTGGTGGAAGGTTTGGTGGTGGTCATGACTAGGGACTTGAGTTCAAGATTCCATTCCTTCAGAATGCAGCGCTCCTGATGGCTTTCTGGCATATCATTATCATTCCATACTCTAATGGCCAGAGTTTCTTGAATGTTTTTTTTGAGAAGAATCCAGAGGTCATCTATGGATCTGAAAGTGCTATTGAAGATTCTATGGTTGCGTTCTTTCCATAGGGTCCAGTATAGAAAGCCAGGTAAGATGCTCCACAAGGAGTTGAGGATCCTGCTTTTAAACGGAGTTTTGGCCCAGGTCCTTATATTTGCTGTTATGTCCTCCATCCTGGGGTGTGCCTTCATATTGCAGTGTTCGACTTTCTCCCAGATTTGCTTTGCTAATGGGCATTCTTCCATTAGATGATTGATGGTTTCACAATTTATGTTGCAATTTGGGCATCTAGATGGCCCTATAAATCCTCTTTTTATCAGATTGTCCCAGGTGAGAATGCGTTTTTTGCTGAGTAGCCATAGAAAAGTGGAGATTTTGGGCCATAACCCAGCTTGCCAAACTTTTTCCCAGAGTTGATCTTTATCCGCTTGGAGGTTGGAATAGCACAGGTGATGAGCTTCTTTGGTGGTGAAGGTGCCTTTGGTTGTATAGCCCCATCTGAGCTTGTCCTGCTGAAAGGAGAGGCAGATTTTCCTATTGTTGAGTTCCTGATCAATGTCTGTATATTCTTCTCCCTGCCAATCTATTTGCCATAGTCTTGCCGGTTTCCACGTTTGAAAGTCGTGGGTTGGAGAGGGCTGCCAGAACTGATGTACCAGAGGGATGCTTCCTTGATTCATTTGGACCTGCCATAGAGGTTTGTGGAATAAATTGGCTAGTTTGGGAAGTTGCTGCCATGAGTCTTCCCAGAATCTGGCGGCTTTGCCTGAATGAATTTCCCAAAAGCTATGATCTTGAATGAAGCGACTTTGTGTTTTTGCATTGTTCCAAATGAGTGATCCCTGCGAAGTCGGGTTGATTCGGATGAGGTCATTCCATTGGCTGCCTCTGGCATATTTGGCTTGCCATAGTTGGGCCCAGGGGGTGTTGGGCTTGGAGACCCAGTTCCACCAGATTTTAGCTCCCATGGTGTTGTTGCTTTGCAGCGGATCCCGAAGACCTAGCCCGCCTTCTGACTTGGTTTTGCATACCTCTGTCCATTTAACAAGAGCCCACTTCCTATTCAGGCTTGTAGATCCCCAGAGAAAGTTTCTCTGAAGATTGCGTATAGCTTTTAGAACACCTTTTGGAGCTGCTAAGATGGAAAAGAGATAGAGCGGCATAGCTTGTAAGACTGATTTGATGAGAATGAGCCTACCTACCAGATTTAGAGCCCTGAAAGTCCAGGAAGAGAGCTTTGAATCTAATTTGTCCAGTAGCGATCTCCAGGATAGCTGCTTGATTGCTGAATCGGAAAGGGGAGCGCCCAGGTATTTATAGGGCAGGTGGGAGATTGTGAATCCCAGTACTCGGGCTATGTTCCTTTGCGTAGAGGGGGGAGTGTTGAAGAAAAAGAGTTGGGATTTTGCAGCGTTAATGGATGTACCAGAGGCTTCAGAGAAGAGGGATAGAAGTGAATTGAAAGCAGAGGCTTCTTTTACTGAAGGGTGGCCAAAGAGCATAGTGTCATCAACGAATTGCTGATGCGTTTGAGGAGCACGACCATGAAGGGATATACCTTTGAGAGCATGGGAGGAAACAGCCGATTTGAGGAGCCTGCTAAGGCCTTCAGCCATTAGAACGAAGAGGAACGGAGATAAGGGGTCCCCCTGCCTGATGCCACGTGTGGGGTGAAAAGGAGGTGAGGGGGATCCATTCAGAAGGACTGAGAAACTGGGAGAGGTAATGAGGTTCATGATCCATCTGGTCCAGGTTGCATTAAAGCCAAAAGCCAACAGCATTTTGTGAATATAATTCCAGCTTAGCTTGTCGAAGGCTTTGGAAAGATCTAGTTTGAGAAGCATACCTGGTTTCTTGAGCATCTTTAATGAGTGTATGACTTCATTTGATAAGATTATTCCATCCATGATCTGCCGGCCTTCAACGTACCCCGTCTGTTTCGGAGATATGAGCAAGGGTAATAGCAGTTTGAGGCGATTAGCAATAACTTTTGAGATGAGTTTGTAAATCACATTACAAAGCGCTATTGGCCTGTACTTCTCAGGTTTGTTTGATGCCGCTTCTTTGGGCACCAAGGCAATGAAGGTTGAATTTAAGGCCAGGAGGACCCAGTGCATGCTACGGGATTCTTCCACCAGCTCCCATACTTCAGTTTTGATGAGTTCCCAAAATTCGTGAAAGAAATTGGCTGTGAATCCGTCTGGCCCGGGCGCTTTGCCATCTTTGAGCTGAGCCATCGCCTCTTCTACTTCCTTTAGTGAAACTGGCTGGAGCAATTGAGTATTGTGATCCTCATTGATAATTTTAGGAATGTGCTGTGTGATATCCCGGATTGCCTCATCCCTATTACCGCTGGGTTCCTTTAGAATGTCCTTGAAGTATCCGGTAAATTCTTTCTCCATATCTTCATGAGCCTCTACTCTTTCACCTTGCTGATTGTCGACAAAAATAATTTTATTGTGCATGCGCCTCTGGATGGTGGATTTGTGGAAAAATTTTGTATTTTTCTCACCCTCTTTAAGCCAGCTTATTCGAGACTTTTGCCGCCATAGAATTTCCTCTTGTTTTTGACGTTCCTCAATTTGATTCCAGAGGACCTGCTCCTGTTGAATTTGCTCTTCTGTGCGTCCTTCCAAAATGAAAGTTTGTTGCAGTGCTTTCATTTGCTGTTCCAGTTTCTGTCTGCTTTCCTGTATGTTGCCAAAATGATTTCGGTTCCATATTTTAAGAGTTTGCTTCAGATGTTTCAGCTTTTGTTGGAACTGGTACATCTTAGCTCCTGCCGGCGGGATGAAGGATTTCCAGGCTTGATTTACCACTTCCTTGAATTTGGTGTCTAAGAGCCAAAAGGCCTCGAATCTGAAGGGTCTATTGCTGCAATTGCTTGGTCTGGACCAGTGGAGAAGAATGGGCCAATGGTCCGAGCCTCCTTGTGGGATGATTGCTGCACTAAAATCGCCTCCGAGGTGGATAGCGTTGTCTGAAATTAAAAACCGATCTAGTCGTGAGGCAATATAGTGAGCTCCTTTACGCCTGTTCGACCAGGTATAGATACCATTGGAGGTTGATACATCCATGAGCTGATTATTTTGAATGAAATGCTTGAAGCCGCTGCTATCACTGTCGAGCCTGGTGCGCCCCCCTTGTTTCTCTTCCATAGATTTTATTATGTTGAAGTCGCCCCCGCCTATCCATAAAGGGAAGCGTCTGTGTTCATTGAGGAGGGAGATCGTTTCCAAGAGGTCCAATTTTTGCTGAATTATTTGCGGGAAGTAAACATTAGTGAGATGCCCATGGATCTTGGTTCCGATGAGGTGGAATGTTGCCTGTATGAGATGCAGAGTAGCGTGAAAATTATCAAGAGACACAATCTGCGGGTTCCATAGAATGGCTAGACCGCCAGAAGCCCCTGAGGCGTCTACTGAGATTGAACTGCTGCCTGCCCAAGCTTTATTACTGAGACTATCTATTGTCGTGCTGCTGCATTTTGTTTCCTGAAGAAAGACTATTGCTGGTTTTTCTTGCATTATCAAGTTTTTTATCATTCTGTGTTTAGAGGGACTATTGAGTCCTCTTACATTCCATGAGATGAGCTTCATGGAGATTGAGCTTTGGGTTTGTAAAACTTGGTCAACTTGGGGAATTGCCCCGAATCCATAAGTAGTTCTCCAACTACTATTGTTCTCTGTAGATCTGTTTTTCTTCCCCTTTTCTTTGTTTCTTTAAGGATTTTCCTTCCATCCCAGTGACTTCCTCCTTGGATGCCTAGACTTTTATGATGTTGAACCCTTGTTAGGACTCCTTCGATTTTGTCTATTTGCCAAGGAGGGATTGAGGTATACTCTTTTTGCTGGCACGCTGTCTCCAATTTGGAGATGTCAAGCTTGGAGATGTTGAACTCTTCTAGATCTACATCTTCTCGATCTTCCTCCATATTATTAGAGGCAATGAGGGCCTCTCCCACTGCATCTTCATGAAGACTCAAGGCTAGGGCTGCATCAAGATCCATTTCTGAAGCCTGTGGATTCTCATTCAACATGGTTTTCCCCTTGGAAAGGTTTGGGAGTCCGAGCTCTGAAACAGAGACTGATTTTTCTGTAGAGGGAGGGTCAACATTTTTGGAGGAGGCTGGATCGGAGGAAGAAGGGGGGGTTGAGCGGTTGAGGTTGGGCGAGGTTGGGTGCATCTGATCTGGGTCATCTGCGTTGGGGCTGGTTTGAGGATCATATGTGGCGAGAGCAGAAAAGCGGTTTTGGGGGTTCGCCTTCGAGGCTTGAGGCGGATTTGCTTGGTTTTTCTTTGCATGCCGTCGGTGGTTGAGGATTTTTGTAAAGCCATCTGGGTCCGTGTTGGTTTCATTGGAAGGAGCCTTGGGCTGCACATTTAATGGACAATCACAGAAGAGGTGGCCATGTTCATGGCATTTCCTACAACGAAAAGGGATGTGCTCATAATCTAAAGTCTGCTTCCATTCAAAGTCATCGTGAAAGAGACTTACCGTGTCTGCTAGGGTCTTGGTTAGGTGCATCTTGACGCAGATCCTGGCATATGAGGTGTATTTGCGCGTCTTGGTTTCAGTTGCAACTTTGATGAAGGTCCCCAACTTGTTGCCTATGTCTGCCAGTGTTTCTTCTCGCTAGTACTCCACAGGAAGGGAATACATTCTGATCCATACAGGGGCCCAACTGAAGTCCTCTTTATCAGGATTGAATCGGGGTTTCCATTCCGTGAGATACAAACCTGAAGAGTTGAATAAGAATGGTCCTCCTTCGAATATTCTTGTTTTGTCTTCTAGACAGTTGAAAATGGCTGTGAAGAAGCCCTTTGGGCCAAGCTGTAGAGTCACTTGTCCTTTGGGCTTCCATTTTGAGGCGATCCATCCTTGTAAGGCTTTTTCGGTGGGCCAGAATCCCAAGAACTTTCCAATGAGTGCGTAGTCCTGCATATATTGGATTTCCCCATTGATGCGGTGGCTTGGCAGATCGACCTTGATCGAGTCTGCTGCTTTTGGAATACAGGTTGCAGAGGTAACTTTAGTCTGAGCTGCTCTCGTTGTATTGTGCCTACTATTGCTTGCGTCGTCCTCTATATTTCGATTTGAGTCCGACTGTTCTTCTTGCATCCTTGCCTTGTCTTTTGCCGTTTTTGGGTCTGCGTTTGCATAGTGCAGATTCTCTGTCGGTAGCTTCTTGTCAGTGGTGGCCTTATCTAGTGGAGGGGAGGCAGAGCTCTTCCCTCCTGCAGCTGATGCCATAGGACTGTCAGTGGCCGAGCCTACAGTGGCTAACGCAGGTTCGAGCGGCGGCGCCTAGGCTTTTGTGCCTTGTTTTACTGTGTAATCGCTTCAGAGTCATCCCAAATCGCATTAGTCTATATTCATCTTTACATAGATCATGTTTTACATATTAAATTGGTATTAGTGGAAATGAGTATGATAATTTATCTAATCAATTTACATCTTATTTGAATCGAATGTTTATTTAATATAAAATACGAAATCATTGTAGATTAAAATTAATTAAAATGTCTCCATTTTAAATATTTTTTCATAAATTTATGGCTTTCATAAGTTTTATCTAATCACCTGAAAAATACAATTTAAAAAATATGAACTAAAGATATTTTGGTATAACTTTCTTAATCAACTCAAACATAAAATGTAATGTATAAAATAAATTATTTAAAAACATAGATTTTAATATCTTCTCATCCACCCAACAAAGATGCTCACTCGCCCAACACTATGTGTAATGGTTATTAACCCTGGTCTATCTCATACATTGAAAAATAACATAACCCTTATCAAATCTCATACATTGAAAAATAGCATACACCTTATCAAAGGCATTCCTCTCCCAAATTCTAATGACAATTAAATAGTAAATGAACACTTTCTCGATGTTTGGCATATTGGCGGACAAATACAGAGATTTGATGGTCAAGTATTATGCTGTCCACTGTGAAATTTCGGGAACATTACAACAACTCCAAGCATTTCGGGAACACTACAACAACTCCAAGCATAAACCATCAATCCTACCAAAAATGTCCATCAGCTAATCAAGTGTTTTCCATTTGTTTCGTGGTGTATCAACATTAGTCGTTAAAAGGAGACAACCTACATGAGATGACATATTTATTGATGGCCACAATGACTTAAACGCACTTACGTTTTTGGTTTTTGGTTTATATTTTGTTTAATGGGTTTTTTTAGATTTATTTTGTTATAAAATTTAACATATATATTATAAAAATTATATATGTGTTGTTTACTAAAGTCACAATTTTATTCGGAAATCACTCGAATTTAACTATTTTCTTTTTCAAAAAATCTCATTATAGAAGTGTTTTAATTTTTCTTTGATGGTGGAAACTGATTCAATGCTATCAAAAACCCTTGGGCACCCAAAATCCTAAAACTTATAGATGTAAACTAGATTTCCAAAAATTCCTATCGGGTTTTGGCCAAAATCATGCCGAAGTTGCCACCATTTACCGGGAAAATTAAAATTGTAAACTAGATTTCCAAAAATTTCTATGGGATTTTCGCCAAAATCATGCCGAAATTTTTACTATTTTTCTAGCGAAAATAAAATTGTGGCATCGTAAGACTACTATTATATATATATTATATATATTATATCTATATTATCATCAATCTAATTCTATCTATCTATCTATCTATCATTATATATATATAGAATATAATATATTATATATAAATTAAGATATATATAGATAATATATATATATATATAATATATATATATATATAATATTATATATATATATATATATATATAGTGGCTAGATTAAATTAATTTACATAAAAAATTTTATAATATTCTTAGAAGTATAGAGAAGTCAATGGGTGAGATTTATTTGCAAAGTAGTTATGTTTTTTTTTTAATTAAATTCATTAATTAAAAAAATTGTCATAAGAACTAGTGTCATTTGAAATGAGTTAAGGTTTTTTTGGGCATGCGGCATTGTTAAACCATGGCATTGACCCATGACATTGCAGCAAAGTCAATTTATAGTTTAAAAATCTCCACGATAATGTAGACGTGACTCTCCATGGTTTAAAATCTTGTTAGATATTTTTTAAAAATGCATGTATGTTTGAGTAGTTTTAAGTACTATTTTTTGGAAAGTTTTTCCCGTTCGTTTTCTGATCTATTTTTCTAGAATACTACATGGATTCATTGAAATCACAGGTTTGACAGGTGAACTCTTCATAACCAAAGTGCATAGGGATTTTTGAGGGGGATGAATCCATAAATGTAGTCAAAAAACCAGTTTAAATAACACAAATCAAGATTTGGCCACATTTTTTTCGTCGGATTCTAGCCAAAATTCCATCGAAAACTCTGAAAGGTTGCACTTAAAGACTACTATGTTTAACACTTAGAAGTGATTATTTTTACCATTAATAATAATAATAATTATTCTAATATACTTATATATTCGTTAATTCTTATGATATTTTTTATAATGAATACTCTATTTGAATGAGAGAGCTCTACCATGGGTTAAGGTTTGGTTTAACAGAATCTTTCTACAATCTCTGTTCACCTTCGTTAGCCAATGTTACCTAGTAAGGAGATGTTTTTGATTTGGAAACCATCACTTCAGCCACATATGATTTCCGCTATGAGTGTTCACGTTGGGATGGGTATGAGCCCCTCCTACATAAAAACTATGACTTGGAAAACTAGTCTGGCGAGGGAGGATATAGAGATTCACATGGAGAAGGAGATAGATGGGATACTATAATTCTTGGAGCAATGGGAATCCTAATTCAAAAGTAGATGCCTACCAAAAAGAACAAAAATCCCCAAATATGAGGTTTGACCTAATAAACTAGAAGTATATAGATAATATATGAAAGGTTGTTCCCTCATATATAAGTTTATTGGGATATGGCCTTCAGAAGAGGACTACGTAAAATGGATCTATAATAAATGATAGCTAAAAGTCCAAATTGATTTTGAACTAGGGGCTAAATGTAACACCCTCCTCTCACATCTACCCAAGCAACCGACCAGCTGGGGCAAACATGTGACGAGAGGCCATTATGATATGATTCAACCTCCTAAGTCATGTTAAGGGAGTGGAACCGATGGAAACACATCATACATACATTAATCATCAACTACAAGACCCTTAGGAACCCATTTAATACTTTAGACAACTTGCCTTGGGGTCTCACTGATCTTTTAGACAACTTAAGCCTTAGTCGCTCCCATGCTATATGCATGAGGGCGACTAGAAACCCAAAGTCGCTCTCACAAGCTTTCTTACCAACGACTAGAGACAAAAGATGCTAGTGCTATGTGATTTGCACCACTTCTTTAGGCCTAGAGCCTAGGTCCCTGCCCAAAATTGAAAAATCTCTACAAATCACTAAAATAACATGGAAATGACAGTACTAAAGAAAATAATTGTTTAGGACCTTGACTGTACCCCTACTAGCCATGACATAAATTTTGTCAAACATATTTAAAATGTGTAATCTATAGGTGTAATTAATAGTTTTGAGCATAGAGGTCTCATACTTAGCTGAAAATCACTAAGAACCATTGATGCCTCAATACATCAATTTTCATTCCATCCATTACGATCATAGATACATTTATCATTTAATTACAATATTAACATGGTGAAAGCCATATATGGTTGCTGTCATAAAACACATACATAACCAGCATAATAGTAGCAAAAATATTGATTAAAGTACTGTTAGAAAATTATATATTACAGAGCAATGGAACACATGAAATAATGCAGAAATATAAACACAGAAAACGCACAAAACAAGAGAGACACAAATATATGTGGTTCACCCAGTTTGGGCTACGTCCACCCCGAACAGCCAGTCCTCTTTCTATTATCCAGCAAAATGAAGAGACACAACCTACAACAAAATCCGCTGTAAATATCCTCTGTCTCTCTCACAGTCTCACCTCTCTGTTTCTCGCTCACACTGAATACAATCTATACGCAGCCTCAAATACAATGCCCTCATATAAAGAGAGGGGTTGCCTTCTAGGGCAAAAAAACCCTAAACTAAACATAAGTTCTACCGTCAGATCATCCGCCTAATGAACGACCCAGATTGACTAGAAATTACTATACTTTTACAAGGCAATTTTACAAATGTTTTTAGCTTCGGGGGCACAGCCGCCCCCCCATGGACCCCCCCTGCAGCGAATATTTTACGGACCCCATTTTGAACTGGGGTCCAATGTGGCGGTACTTTTGAATATAGAAGATAATCAGGCTCCACACCCAACAAGTACAACCATATAGACCACATATAATCCATCAAAATGCTCATAGAAATACAAGAAGAAATAACCTTTCATTAATGATGCAAAATCCAAACCCAGGATGGGACTTCCACTTTCCACTCGACTGTAGAATGGCTGAGCTAAATATCTCTTTAGCCATTCACCCCTATGCCATATTCCAAGCATGAATGCAAGATCTCATAGAAGACATCAATCAAAACTCATCCAGATCTTCTAGAGGCCATCCACCTCAACCCATCATACAATGATTCCACCATTTGGTTGGATATCACCAAAAGAATCATAAGATTGGTCTCCATCCAAGCCTTTTGGGGCTTCGAGAGCATTTTTTCCAAGCAAGGCTTCGAGGACTAGTTACTCAACCAAACAACTTATACAGGGCTTCCAGAGCGTTTTTTGAACCAGGGCTTCCAAGGCTAGTAACTCAACCCGCCAAGGGCTTCCAAAGCGTTAGTCCAACCAAGGCTACCAGGACTAGTAGCCCAACCCAAGTTGTTACACGGCTTCTAGAGCATTTGTCCAACCAGGGCTTCCAGGAACTAATAACTCAACCCAAGATAAGGAAACATGAGAACCAACCAAAACAAAATAATGAAAATAAACCCACAAACACCATGGCTATCTAGGAAATGTCAAGGCTAGGAAATCCATTGTCAATCCCAGCCATCCTCCATGCCAATGACAAATCACAACAAAAAATCCACATGCATATGGCATGCATGCAAAAAATAGTGAAGGAAACATAGATGCAACTCGGTACCTGTAAGAAAATCTGATGTAACTATTGATCCTAATGCCCTCTTGCACTTTCATACTCTTCCTTTTCCTTCTTTCTCCAAAATCCAAGTATGTCACACCCTCCAAGAGTGCCCCAAGAAAACTCTAACTCTCCAAGAGTATGAGAGAGAGAGAATAATGAGAGAGCTCCAAAACTGAATTGACAAAATGTTACCAACTAATCCTTTGAAGCCTTTTTATGAATGAGGCCTCTATTTTCTTCATTTTCCATTATGTTCCTTCAATTTCCTCCTCACATGCAACACGTTACCTTTCACCTCCCTTTTCTCATAATTTCCATTATTTTCATAAATAAATGTGCCAAAAATACCATTTTCCCTTTCCAAAGCTTTAGACACTGCCTCTGCCAATTTCCTTAGCCATAAACAATCACAAGTGATCCACATCATTAGGATTTCTCCCAACATTCAACTTGGAATAAGGGTCCCATCAACTATGGTTATTATTTTGCCTTTATTTACTTTTATTACATGGAATTTTCACCTGGGCTGTTACAAAACCCTCCCTCTTGCGGGGGCACCATCCTTAGTGTTCAAAAACATATATCACTAAAAAACTGTTGTAATGAAAATATATATTACTGATGTAGCTTTATAACTTAACTTGATGTAGTATTTATACTGATCACGACGTTGAAAAGAAAACCAATATAACAACATAATAACATGACATCATAACAACATACCGCCTATTAAAGCTTTATAACATAACTCCTGGTGGCATTTACATCCATATACATATGTACATAAGACAACATCATCAACGCATATACCCAAAGCATATACCAAAACACCAAGCCAAAACTGCTTTGCCTTAACTAGAAAACAAGGAAGGATACATAGCTCACATTTGATTCGCCATCTCCCATGTAGCTTCATCAGGCCCAAAGTGCTTCAACTACACCTTAACTTGCTTGATTGCTCAGTTCCGAAGCATGAACACCTTTTCCTACAATATATACTAAGGCTTCGACTAGAATTCTCCATCTAGTCCCACCTGCAATACAGACTAGTCAATCACGTGATCAACATCCTTAACATACTTCTTAAGAATTGATACATGGAAAAAATCATGGAATTTCACTGTCGAAGGCAGTGCAAGTCGATAGGCTACTGGCCTAATCCTCTCAATAATGTTGAAAGGTCCACAAAATTGTGGTGCTAGCTTGGAACATGATCCAATCCGCAAGGAGCTCTTCTTTGATTTGATGCACAAGTACACCTATTCCCCAATGTTGGATGTCTGTTATATTCTTTCCATGACTAGGGATGTTAGATCCCCTTGTTCGTTGCGATGGGCATAATAGGAGGGGTGGCAACCCCCTTTGTTGGGGGGTTTTCCCTATAAGAGGTCTATGGAAACACCCCGAGGAAAGTTTTTTGGACCTTATATTAGGTGGACGAACCTACCTATCGTTTTGTGCATGGTTTTTACACATGGTTTTGGGCATGATGGTTTTTGCCCACGGTATTTTGTAGATCTGGTCAAGGGAACTACGATTATGTTCTAACCCAAGGTTAATGGATTGGGGTTTATGGATGCTTCGACATGCATATATATGTATTGTAACATTGAAAGGAATATAATGAAAATCAATATGCTAGTCCCGATTTTGGGATCTAGGGGAAAATATCTGCATAAGTGATCATAATCTAGATTAGGGGCTAAAACTTGCTAAAAAATAAAAGTTCTCAGGTTGAATAAAAAACTATATAATTGCATCTGTCTCATCAAGATGATCACAACGCAATTCGTTTCACTGAAAATGGAGTCCGGTGAAGGAAAAAAGGCCTGTTGTTCATTTTCTTAAACAACTAAAAAAATTTGGAAAATGGTACAAAATGATGACATGGTAGTCCAATCAGTAGTTGAGTTAGTAAGGGGAATATTCTTCAATTTTCACCCAATGGGGTTGTGACAAGTGTCACCTCCAGATTCACCAGTTTGGTTGTGTGAAGGTGAAATTGCCTAGTTGGCTCCAAGGTGGAATTTGAATTTGTTTTTATTTTAATATTATTATATATATATAGTTTTTTATTATACATATAAACATTATATTAAATCCAAATATATAATTTTCAAACTTTATACCAAAATCCGCATACATATATAACTCCAAAGTTCGAGTTTTGAATGACAATGTATTAATTTGTATGGTAAAACATATATGGGATGGGCGGATGCGGGTTGAACCCGTGACCTCCCCCACCTGAAATCCATGCCTTTGCCATTAGACCACCGACAAAACCATTGAAAAACATTACCACAAAATTGCATTTAAAACAACTGCAGAACCAATGGCAGAGGAAGGAGGGGATCCAACCCTGTGTTGGGGCTGGGGCCAGCATTAAGCGCACCCTTAATCATGTGTAAAGATTAATTAATCCAGTTTTGTATTAATTAACTAGATTTTAAGTTGGCGTCTATTTCGGTGGAGTTCCAAATTTGGTGGAATTGCCAGTTTTGGTGGACTTAACTAGAGTCTCTCCAGATTTAGCAGGGTTTCCTAGGAAAAATTAAATGAAGCACATCTTGCTCAAATTTCGACCAATTTTGGAAAATGAATAGTCAATTTTGGATGATTTTGAGCTTCTAAACTCATTGGTGCAGGTTTCAGAGGCAATAGTTTACTTCTATAGGTGACTTTTCCACAGGGAAGTTTTATGAAGCCTAGGGCCACCAGGGAAGGAGGTCATGCCCAAAACAACTGTGGTCCATTTGAGGAGGTTGGAGGGTCATCTTAGGGGTTTTGGAATGCTTTGAGTCCATTTAAATAAGTTTCAGGAGCTGTAGATCATTGTAAGCTATACCCTTTTCCATTTTGAGAAAATATAGAGGCCCAAGCCATGGAAGTTGGACCAAGGAGATGTAGCGCAAGAGGGGTGAACTCCTTTATCAAAACATTATGTTGAGTGTTTTTCTTGATGGATTTATATTCATTTTGTTACTATTGTTTAATACTTACTTTCATGCTATTATGCCAATGATTTCACATAAAACTTGACATAAAATTTACCTGTTTCCAATCACAAACATCATAAGAGAACCTTTCACATGAAGCAATAGATAAGCGTGTGTTTTTAAATCTGTAAATGAAATTATCACAACAAAACTAAAATTCAGATATAGATCAAGTTGGTATCAAAGCAAAGGTTTATTTGCTTGATTGATTGAGATTTGTGTAAGGATCATTTAATTGTGTGCAAATTTATGTGTACAAGTTGAAGTAAGGAGAAGCTCCAGATTGAGAGCTTGGTTCTCAAATCATAGTAAATAATTTTGTGAAGCTTTATGAATTGTTGTGAAGCTCTTTAATTCATTATACTTGTGAAAGAAAATTCAAACAAAGCATGTCCCAAGGAGGAAAACCTGTGAGGATGTCAGAGGATATGAAGGTTTTTAGAAAGGCTTTCTTTGACATGGCAAAAATGGTGAAAGTCCTTTACGAAGAGAGGGACAATTTACAAGATGCAGGATTTAGACCTCCAAGAGGAGAATGTTCTTCAAGGGAAGAAGGTAATAAGAGTGGTGATAAACTGCCATTTTCTCCACAATCTTCATGCTTTTCTACAACTATTATGCAAGATGCGAGTGTAGAAAGTCCTTCAGAGAAGACAAATGGACAAGTTTTCACCTTCTGTCCACATGATGTGGAAAACAATGTAAAATTTGAAACGGGAACTATAAACTCAAAACGGGTACTCTCGCCAAAAAACGGGAACTCTCGCTAAAAAGTGTTGATTCTGGAATAACACCTTTTTTTTTCTATGGTGAATTTTCAACATGTTTTAAAAATGGCGGTGAAAACCAATTTTTGTGAAAAAATTGTCCCAAAACACCCTCAAAACCAAAAGTGTTGATGTTCGAATAACATTTTTTTTTTTAATGGTAAATTTTGTGCAAAAAAACCCTCAAAACGAAAAGTGTTGACACTCGAATAACACTTTTTTCTCAAGGGTAAAATTTCAACATTTCAAAATAATGGCGTAAAAGATTTTATCATGACCCCGAAAAAATTAGAATTTCAAAAGAATAATGAAAACATAAAATAAAATTAATAATTTAAAAATTAAAACAATAAAAAAACACAAAATAAAAA
>APFE030065548.1:30762-57568 GCA_000404065.3 Pinus taeda | reverse complement strand
TGATAAAACATTGTTCATCTATATCAATCAGCCAAATCATGCCAACCTCTTGTATACATATACATATATATATATATAGATATATATGTACATGTACATGTATATATGTATAACTTTGAATTAATGATTGGGGTATGCTTTAACTACAGATCTATCTACAATAGCAAATTTGGACTTGACCTAATGTCTAATGATTTGATCTGACGAATATTGATTTTCCCTGATGTCAATCCTATGTGGGCACAATGTCTTATGTGAGTATTCGGAAAAAATGATTTTGTATTGGCGTCCTCATTTCTAGCACAGTGGTTGACGTGATGATAGTTGTGGTTTGACATGAAAAAGGAACCTGCATGACTCATCCTTGGTGTATGCATTTGCACCTAACGATAGAAATGACTTATGTTATGATTAGGAAAATGACCTAATGAAGTTTGGATTGACATTGCATGACTGGCTACATCTTGTTGGCACGATAATAAATGAAGTCAAGATGTGATATGAGCTCCACCTCTCTCTTGGTTAAAAGAATTCATACTATGATATTGATGACTTTGATAATGGTTGTAAACTCTGATGGGTTGACCTTGTTGATACAACATTGATTTATGAAAGGTTGATTATGTTGGCTTAGCAAGGCATTATGCTTAGAGCATTGCATGAAGCAAGCTCCCCGATTGTAATATCCCTTCCTAAATTATTTTGTCATAGGTTTAATCTCCCATAATTTTGGATAATTTTTTGTGACTTTGGAACCCATCCAATTTTGACTTAAGGACTTAGGAGAGAAAGAGGCCGAATTATTTTGTTAGTGGAATGTGGGGGGCACCCACATGGCAAAAACATACTTGGCCAAGTGTGGAATTTGAATGGCCTTGGAGGGGAAATCGAAAAGCAAGGAAGAGGGGCACACATGGGGAGGAAGGCCCACGAAATTATAAATAGGAGGAGCTCTTGTACTCAAGGGGTCTTTTGTCTATCAAACTCACTTTGTTGCTCGAGCTACTTAGCAGGGTTACTAGTTGTTTAGCATTAAGTTTTCCAAGCGGGAAACTCAACCTTTCCTCGGGGGACTTCGAGTGCCACCCTAGGAAGGCAAATCGTACCACCTTGGAGGAGATATGGAGGAATTTCAGAGCACATCTTTTAGCTTTTGGCTCAACGAGTGCATGTTTCTGGAGGATGTAGGAAGGGAGCACATAGGGATTGTTTCGAGGATCTTCTGGGCAACATTTTCCAGGAGAATTTTGGTATTGGAGCTTCAATGGGGGATCAACATTTGGGGGAGTTTCAGAACAGGAAATTGCTGCTAGTGGGCAGTTCGATTTACAGTGCACTGGGCCTGCGCAAAGAGCTTTCACTGGGCACACGTGGGAGCTTGAGAGATGAGTTAGAGAGTTGGAGATTACCGAGAGAAATAAGGGAAACCTTGGAGGGGAGCATCTCAGTCTTTGAGAGTGATTTGGAGGGCTTTTCCAGTGAGCTATAGGTAGGTCGTATTTCCCAGCACTTGGAGGAGGACGTGGTATTTGGAGGCCGAATTTCGAGGGTCAGAACTAGGCCAAACCCTTTTCTGGGTTTTGGTGGGTTTTGGTTGAGGAATTGAAGGCTAATTTTGTAGAATTTTCTGAGCACCAGAGGTTGAGTTTCCAGTAGTTCGTTTCCAGCAAACAATGCAGATTTTTGGGCAGCGCAGAGCACCTTTAGAGCAGCAGTTGTGTAGCATTTGGGTTGTTGTTTGATCACCTTGGTTTTATCATGCTTGCCATTTAGGCAAGCCCAAGCGCACTTCTTCCACACTATTGTACTTGCCCCAAGTGAATTAATAAAATGGCTCAACTAGTTCTTACTTATGGAGTTTATATGGGTGTTTGTTGATTGTTTCAATTTTCTGGTATTGAATTTGTTTTTTCTTTGCATATCACTGTTTTTCCTAATTAGGAACATTATAGTGGTATCGGAGCCTAGATCTTGGCTCAGTCATGGGGGATTTTGCTATGAGTGAGGAGGACCAACAGAATATTACTTACAGGAGGCAAAGGTACCGGAGCAGGGAGAGGGAGTTGAAAATCACCGTAGACATAGAGGACCGTGGGAAGGAAGTGGTAACAAAAACATGGGGGAGCCCAAGAGCAAAGAGGAGATTGCCTTTGACAGTCCCTTGAAGGCTCTAAGAGATTTGGAAAAGGGGCAAAAGGAGATGTTAGATGAGATCAAAATGCAGAACCGGGAGCGAAACACTTACCGGGAGTTTCTATTTGGAGAGACTTCAGGGGCCTTACAACAGTTCGATCATCTTTCACCCACTGTGCAACATCCATCCTCTACTGGACCAAACTGAGTCGCGCTACCTTCTTTCTTACCTTTGGTGCAAGGTGAACCGGGAAGAGTTGAGGAATAATCACCTATGGGAGAGCATTTCAAGGAGTGGAAGTCCATGGGAGCAGACTTTAGAGAGGCACTGTCTTTCAGAGACTTTTGCGAGCTCAAGCAGAATGAGGAGGGAAAAAATTATGGAGGCCAAGGCACGCAGAACTATGAGTTGCAACGTACTATTTGGAGGATGTACCTCCCTACATATGATGGCACTACCACGTGCATAGCTTGGGCCCGGGCGGAGAAGCTAGACACTTATTTCTAGCTCAATAGGATGACGGAGGTGGAAGCCATTGAAATGGCTACACTACACTTGGAGGGGGAGGCACACGACCAGTGGTTTCATGACTTGTCTACTATGGGGCATGCCAACGTGACTTCCTAAGAGGATTTCACTAGGAGAGTGGTGGAGTGTTTTGATCAGAGGGATTCAAAGGCTCACTTCAGGGAGCTGACCCAACTCAAACAAATGGGTCATCCAGAGCAATACATATTAGAGTTTCTGAGAGTCTCAGTCATGGTGTTGATTTATCAGATGCTGGGAGGGTGTACACATTTATAGAGGGGTTACTCGAGCCACTACGTGGACTGGTGAAGTCGCGCAATCCCTCTACACTACAGGAGGTCGTGACATGTGCTAAAGACCTACAGGTGGCCATCCCCAAGACTCTAGCACTTATTCCTACATGCACTCCCTACCATCAGAAGGGAAGCAATACTAGACCACCACCACATAGAGCAGCCCAAGGATGTAGGCAATTAGATGAGGAGACCAGGAGAGACCTGAGGAGGCAGAAACTATGCTTTACTTGTTGGGAGCCCTGGGCACTATGCCATCGGTGCACAGCTCGCAAAGCCCATTATATTGAGGTCTTTTTGGATAGTGATCAAGAGGACGATGTGGAATTGGAGTATGGTGTGGGAGATAGTGAGAGTCCAACAGAGAGGGGACCGCCACCACCACCACCACATGGGGGAGCATCTTTTGCACCATCAGGGGGAGTCCTTGCTTCTTTATGCGAGGTCCCCAGATTTCCGACCATGAGGATCAGAGGCATAGTTCAGGGGCAGCGTGTCTCAGTCCTAGGAGATAGTGGGGCTATCCACAACTTCATTGATGCTCAGATGGTTCAAAGGAGGAGCATCACCATGACAGAGTTTGAGGGTTTTTCAATTCTAGTGCCGGGGGACCAGACAATGTAGTGCACTCGGTATATTCCCGCATTGACAGTGACCATGGGCAACTACTTGATGACCAACCATTTCTTCGTGGTGGATGTACCAAACACAAACGTAGTGATGGGTGTCCAGTGGCTATACTCCCTTGGCCGAGTCACCACTGATTGGAGGAAGCTAGAGATGGAGTTCACTGGGCCGGATGGCAAGCTGGTGGTCCTTAGAGGCATGCATTCGTACCCTCCGCAGATAGTTTCGGCACATTAGATGGAGGCGGATTTGAGGCATGAAGACATAGAGTGGGCAGTAGAGCTGAGGATTTCAGAGGCTAGGGGACAGGCCCAATCACCACACTCAAACATACAGGCACTATTAGACAGGTACTTAGTGGTATTTAGGGATATTCCACCAGGGTACTCGCCAGATAGGGGATTCGAGCACACCATTGAGTTGGAGCCAGGTGTGCAGGTAGTGATTACCACCCCTTATAAGCACCCCAAGGCCTATAAGGATAAGATTGAGTGGGCCATTAAGGAGTTGTTGGTGTTGGGCCGCATTAGGCCGAGTTCCAACCCCTTTGCTTTTTCAGTGGTATTGGTGAAGAAGAAGGATGGAACCTTGCGCATGTGCATCGATTACAGAGCACTCAACAAGAAGACATTGAAGAATCGATACCCCATACCACACATCGATGAGTTGATGGATGAGCTTAGAGGAGCCAAGTATTTCTCTAAGATAGATTTGTGCTCGGGGTACCATCAGATCAGGGTGAGGGATCAGGACATCCCTAAGACGACCTTCAAATGTCATTATGGGCATTCCCAGTTTTCGGTCATGCCCTTAAGGTTGACCAACGCACCTACCACCTTCCAGTCATGTATGAACCATGTATTCCGGGGGCAGTTGAGGAGATTTGTATTCGTGTTTTTTGATGACATTTTGATCAATAGCAAGACTTGGGGGGAGCACCTACAACACCTAGAGGTGGTGCTGCGTATTTTAAAGGAACAATAGGTTTATGCCAAATTGTCCAAATGTGAGTTTGGCCTGACTGAGATGTACTACTTGGGGCAAATCATTGACACAAATGGGGTGAAAGTGCATGAGGAGAAGATACGAGCTATTCGAGATTGGCTAGTGCCTAGAGATGTGATAACACTGAGGGTGTTCTTGGGCATCTGCACCTATTACTGGAAGTTTGTCAAGGGATTTTCACAGTTGGCAACACCCCTCACGGACTTGACTAAGAAGGGAGCTTTTGCATGGACAGATGGAGCCCAGGCAACTTTTGATTGCCTCAAGGACGTGAAGAGTAGTATTCCAATGTTGGCACTCCAAGATTTTACTCAGCTATTCACCATGGAGTGTGATGCATTAGGAGAGGGGAATGGGGCAGTATTATCCCAAGATGAACATCCCATTGCTTTCGAGAGTCGGAAGCTCCTACCCCATGAGAAGTCGTATTTTTATATATGACAAAGAGATGTTTGCCATCATGCATGCATTGGCCAAGAAAAAATTGTTTTCACCTTGAAGTGGCTTTACAAAATCAAACATGGAGCTGATGGGAGTGCTGAAAAGTATAAGGCTTGCTTTGTTGCTCGAGGCTTATCTCAAAAGGAAGGTGTAGATTATGATGAGCTACGTGCACCTGTTGCCCGATACACCACCATCCGCTCGATCATAGCCCTTGCCGCTTTGCAAGGATGGAACCTACATCAGATGGATGTCAAGACCGCGTTCTTGCATGGTTCAATTAAAGAGGAAGTCTATGTGGAACAACCCGAGGGGTTTGCGATTCATAATCGGGAATCTCATGTATGCAGGTTGAAGAAAGCTATTTATGGGCTGAAGCAAGCACCCCGAGCATAGAACATACCATAATTTAAGATATGGTTATGATGCATTATCTTTTGTTGACATTGTTTTTGGAGATAGACGAGCCCCAAAGGCCAAAGATTGGATCCTAGAGAGCCAATACATTCTCAAGACTCTCAAGGACAACATAGTGACAGCATAGAATCAACAGAATATGTATGATGATAGGCTTCAGACTAAGAGGCATTTTGAGGAGAGGGACTTGGTGTATCTACGGTTACAACCATATAGATAGTCTACCTTGAAGTAGAAAGGTGTCAAGAAGCTACAGTCGCATTTCTATGGGCCATATAGGGTGGTTAGGAGAGTTGGAGAGGTGGCCTACAAGCTGGAGCTTCCCCAAGGGAGCAAGATTCACAACATCTTCCATTTTTCATGCTTCAAGAAGGTGTTGGGACAACAGGTGACAGCAGTTATATAGTTAGCCCCGCTAGATGATGAGGGGTATCTAGTTTTAGAACCAAAGGTCATTCTGGAGACTCAGGAGAGGAAGCTAAGGAGCAGGACTATTACAGAATTTTTGGTGCCTTGGAAGAACTTGCCTGATGAGGATGCCACTTGGGAAGGTGAGCACATTTGGAGCATCCAGCGTTGAAGTTGCTTGAGGGCAAGCAACATTTGAGAGGGGAGGACTGTAATGTCCCTTCCTAAATTATTTTGTCATAGGTTTAATCTCCCACAATTTTGGATAATTTTTGGTGACTTTGGAACCCATCCAATTTTGACTTCAGGACTTAGAAGAGAAAGGGCGAATTATTTTGTTAGTGGAATGTGGGGCCACCCACCTGGGTAAAACGCACTTGGCCAAGTGTGGAATTCGAATGACCTTGGAGGGGAAATCGAAAGGCAAGGAAGAGGGGCCCACATGGGGAGGAAGGCCCACAAAATTATAAATAGGAGGAGTTCATCTACTCAAGGGGTTGTTTGTCTATCAAACTCACTTTGTTGCTCGAGCTGCTTAGCTAGGTTACTAGGTGTTTAGAATCGAGTTTTCCAAGTGGGAAATGTGAAAATTCCTAAACCTGGAATCCCTACTGCAGCAACTGATATTACTTCTCCTACTTGTTAAACAATACAAGTTATTTACTGTGTTCTATAGTAAATATCAAAGTAAATACAATTGCAATATTCATTATTTAAAATTAATACGCCGAAACAAGAAAATGATACAACACAATGACACAGTTATTTTTGGACAAATGTCCCTGGAAAAACCCAATGAGGGAAAATCGGTGCAACAGATGAGGGTTTCTTTATTATTCTTCAGTAAAACTCTCATGTACAAAATACAACCAGCAGAATAGAAGAGGATTCTCTGTCAGAATTTTTATAGACACTTCTCAACGAATTTCTGATCCAGGAGAGGACCTGCTGACCCCTCTGTGTCTCACTGCATTAGCCCCTGTGTGAGAACTACACTATCTCAGTGTCACACTGCCTCTACATTGTCCTCTGCAACACAACCTCTACATTGTCCTCCTTTTTCTTTGCGTCTTCTGCTCTTGACCTCCAGACTGATGCTGATACTCTCTCTCTCTCCTTCTCACCTGCAACTCTCCCTCTAATTCGACTTTCTCTTGTCAAACTTTGACCAGTGAGAAAATCGAACTTAATCGGGTAACTGAGTATCTGCCTCTGGGGTGTTCCCAAATGCCCCTCGATGTCATTCTTATAATTTCCCAATTGAGAACCAACGGCCTAGATTAGATTCTAATCAATGGATCAGATCATTTGGGCTTGATTTTTGTCTTCTTCTAGAAGTTACACCAACAGTTTAGATTAATACCCATTAATTATTTTAATTTCCTAGGTTTAGACTTAGGGTCCCATTAAAAATAATTAATTATTTTAATAAAACTCTCTCTGGGTGTAATTTCCAACACGATTTCTGGGTATTGTGGAATACATATGTCTAAGCCTCCCTACAAAATTTGAGACATAAAGCACATCCAATGCTACCCAAAATCAACACTCCTTAACAAGGAATGTGCTCTAGAAATGCGACCTGCCGAAGCATCACCCTATTCTGTAACATCTCCTTCTGCATTGCTGATATCTGACATCACTGCCCACCAACTACTACGCAAATGTTGCATCTATACTGCTGCTAACCCTGCAACTGCCAACGCTGTGTCTGTACTACAACTCTCTCTCATTCCCTGCCACTGTAACTGAGGAATTTCTTGTTTCTGTTACTGAAACGAATTTTCTACCATGCCGATCTGCTCTCTAAACTGAATGAACTTAGCTCTTCCTAGAGCCTTTATGAGTACATCTTCTACCTGATCTCCTGTGGGGACATACTACAATTGTACTACGCCATGCTAAACACGGTCTCTGATAAAGTGACATTTGATATCAATGTGTTTTGACCTATCATGAAATACTAGATTCTCAGAGAGTTTAATACAACTTTGATTATCGCAGTACATCCTGGTCGCTTCCATCCTTTTTCTAAATAAACTCACAAGCAGCTTTCTAAGCCATATAGCTTCGAATGTAGATGTGTTGGTTGCCATTTATTCAACTTCTGTTGAGCTCAGAGCTACCAACTTCTGCTTTCTGCTACACCAAGAGATCATCCCTAATCCAACACTGAAGCAGTACCTAGAGGTACTTTTTTGGTCTATTGAACTACCTGCCCAATCAACATCTATGAATCTATTCAATTTGATGTCATCCCCTCGGGAGTATTTCAACCCATATTCAATTGTTCCACGCACATACCTCAGGATGTGCCTAGCTGCTACCCAATGCACCCTTTTCGATTCCACCATGAACTGACTAAGGGTGTTAACAGCATAACAAAGGTCTGGCCTAGTGTTGACCAGATACATGAGCGACGCAATGAGTTGTTTGTACAAGGTAGGGTCCACCTCCTTGTCTCTTGATGCATCTATTTTCTTCCGGTTGGTGATCATGGGAGTAGCCATGGGCCGACAATCCTGCATTCTGAATCTCTTCAGAATTTTTGTAGCATATCTTCCTTGCCCGAGGAAGATCTCTCCATTCTTCTGCCAAACTTCCAACCCTAGAAAATAATGCATCAACCCATATCCTTCATGTCAAATTCTACTTCAAGATTCTTCTTGCAGTCCTGTATGAGTCTAGATGACCCTATTAAAAACAAGTCAACCACATATAATACCAAAACAAGTGACTCATTCTCTACCATTAAATAGTAGAGATTGGGATCAACATCACTCTTGACAAATCCCAACTACTGCAAGTAACTATCAATCCGACCATACCATGCTCTAGGTGTCTGCTTGAGCCCATACATGGTTTTCTTTAATTTGCACACACGAGTTCTCTTTTCATGCATTTCGAAGCCTTAAGGTTGCTCTATATACATCTCTTCTTCTATCACCTTGTTCAGAAATGTTTCTTGACATTCATCTGGTGAATCTCCCATCCCATTTGAGCTGTTAGGGATATAACAGATCTGATAGAGGTATATCGGGCTACTAGGGCGAAGGTCTCTTCATAGTCTATTCCTTCTTTCTGTGGGTACCCTTTTGCCATGAACCTAGCCATGTACTTCTCTATACTTCCATTTGCAACATACTTGATCTTATAGATCCACATTGATTCTACAACTGATCTATCCTTTGGTCTAGGTACTACTTCGCAGACATCATTTGTCGTGATAGAAATATACTCTTCTACCATGGCATCCACCCACACTTGGTGTTGAACGACTTCCTAAAAGCTAGAGGGTTCTTCAACCTATGCTACCAAGGCCTAGTATCTGTCAGGTTGTCTACGCTGCCTCTTCTCGGTTCTAGGAGCTCCAACAAACTCCTCTATGTCCCTTAGCGTCTGTCATACTTCCCTACTGGTTCTACCACTAGTGGTGGGAGGATCAATCAACTCCTCCTCCTGGTCCTATCATTCCATCTGCTAAGAACTATCTAGATTTCCTTCTTCTAAGGAAATGTTGGTACTGGCCACTGTACTTGATTCAAGTGTTTGTCCTCCTACCTATCCTCCTTGCTACCCCTGCTGCTGCTGGACTAATGAAACATCTACTGACTGACCTTCTGCTGGCATCTCTCGAGATTTCCTGAAAGCTCTATCATCCATGAACTTCACATCATGTCTTACTACAATCTCCCTACTGCCATGAATGTAGATTATGTATGCCTTTGAGGTCTCGCTATATCCTACGAGGTACCCCTTTTCCATAGTCTGATCCAGTTTACTCCCCTATTCATCTAGACTATGACAATATGCCATGCTTCCAAATATCTTGAGATGACTTACTTCCAGCTTCTTCCCAGTGAAGATACCTTTGGGCGTTCTCTTCCCCAACGCTCTGTGAGGAGTTCTATTCTAGATATATATTGTTGTGTTGCAAGCCTTTGCCCATAAGAATCTAAGCAAGTCTTGATCATACAACGTAGCTTTTGCTACCCCAACAATAATTCTATTTTTCCACTCTCCTACTCCATTCTGCTCCGGATTATATGGAGCTATCCATTCTCTTTTAATGTCCTCCTTTGCGTAGAAATATGTGAAGTTTTTGTCAGAATATTCTCCACCATTATCTAAATGCAATGCCTTTATCTTTTTCCCTGTCATGTTTTCAACGAGAGCCTTAAACTCTCCGAATCGATCAAAGACCTCATCCTTGGTCTTTAAGAAATAGATCCAAGTTTTTCTAGCATGATCATCAATAAAGGTGATGAAGTATTCACCACCACTAAGAGCTCTTGTGGACATTGGACCACATATATCTAAGTGTATCAATCCCAATACACATTCTGCTCTATTGTTGCTTCTGGAAAAAGTTTCTTTAGTGTACTTCCCTAGAACGCATCCTTTGCATAAATCATCATGCTCAGTACTAAGGACTGGAACTCTCGTAAAAGTCTCTCTGAGCATCCTCAGTGCTCCATGGTGTAAGTGCCCCATTCACCTGTGTCATAATTCATTTAGTTCATTTTCACCATTATGACTGTTGCCTATCAGTGCCATTGGAGAATCGAGTTGCAACCTATACAATCTATCGCTACGAGTTCCAATTTGTCTCTTTTTCTTCCAGCATGGATGTTTGACATATACTTTCTTTCCAATGAAGTATACATCGTATCCCTTGTCATGTAACTGAGACACTGAAATCATATTCATTCTTAACCCAGGCACATGCAAAACATTGGTGGCTCGGATGTTGGTTCTTGCTTTCGTCTGAAATGCTATGGTGCCTCTCCTTACTGAAGTACACTTCGTTTTGTTTCTCATAGTAATATGGAAGTCCATTTATTCTTCTTGATAGCTCGAGAAATATTCTCGCACTCTAGTCATATGGGCTGAAGCCTCGCTATCAATGTACCAAACATCTACTAACACTGAACTTGCTAAGCATGCAAATTCTTCTTCTAATTTGGAAGTCAATTCGGAGACATCTTGAGTGTCCATCTGAGTTATTTTTCTAATGATCTCTAACACTATCCTGCCCTAGAAACTGTCTACAGAAAACTGCGTCCCACTAAAAAAACTCTTCATTGAAGCTTCCACTGCGCTACTCCCTCTGCCGCTGGCAACTCTTGATTTGGAATTCTTACCCCTCTGTCGACTCACTTAGAGAGATATTTCCCTCGAAAATCTAGCCCTCCGGCCTGAACTGTGCAACTCTCTAGGGATTCGAATTGTTGCCTCTGCAGGAATTTCGAATTCCCTTCTTCCTTCAAAGCCGGGTCTTTCGGCTTTGTTCTTCTTGCTTCACTTGCTCCTCTGATACCATGTGAAAATTCTTAAACCCGGAATCCCTACTGCAGCAACTGATATTACTTCTCCTACTTGTTAAACCATACAAGTTATTCATTGTGTTCTACAATAAATATCAAAGTTAATACAACTGCATCATTCACTATTTAAAATTAATATGCCGAAACAAAAAACTGAACAAGAAAATGATACAACACAATGACAGTTATTTTTGGACAAATGTCCCCGGAAAAACCCAATGCAAGAAAACCGATGGAGCACATGAGGGTTCCTTAATTATTCTTCAGCAAAAATCTCATGTACAAGATATAGCGAGCAAAATAGAAGAGGATTCTCTGTTAGAATTTTTACAGACAAATTTCTGATCCAGGAGAGGACCTGCTCCCCCTATGTCTCACTACGTTAGCCCCTGCATCAAAATTACGCTATCTCAGCGTCACACTTCCTCTGCACTGTCCTCTACATCACAGCATCTGCGTTGTCCTCCTGCTCTGCGTCTTCTGCTCTTGACCTCCAGACTGATGTTGATACCCTCTCTCTCCTCACCTGCAACTCTCCCTCTGATTCGATTTTCTCTTGCCGAACTTCGACCAGTGAGAAAATCGAATTTACTCGGGTAACTAAGTATCTACCTCTAGTGTGTTTCCAAATGCCCCTAGATGTCCTTGTAATCTTCCAGTTGAGAACCAACGGCCCAGATTAGATTCCAATCAATGGCTCAGATAATTTGGACTCGATCTTCGTCTTCTTCTAGAAGTTACACCCACAGTTTAGATTAATACCCATTAATTATTTTAATTTCTTAAGTTTAGACTTAGGGTCCCATTAAAAATATTTAATTATTTTAACAAAATTGTCTCTGGGTGGAATTTCCCAAAATGATTTCTGGGTATTGTGGAATACATATGTCTAAGCCTCCCTGCAAAATTTGAGACTTAGAGAACATCTGATGCTACTAGAAATTAACATGAAACTCAACCTTTCTTCAGGGGACCTCGATTGCCACCCTAGGAAAGACAACCATACCACCTTGGAGGAGAGATGGAGGAATTTCAGAGCACATTTTTCTTCCTTTGGCTCAACTAGTGCGTGTTTCTGGAGGACGCAGGATGGGAGCATGCAAGGATTGTTTCGGGATCTTTTAGGCAACATTTGCCAGGAGAATTTTGGTATTTGAGCTTCAGTGGGGGATCAACATTTTAGGGGAGTTTCAGAGTAGGAAATTGCTGCTAGTGGGCAGTTCAATTTACAGCTTCCTGGGCCTACGCAGAGAGATTTCACTGGGCACATGTGGGAGCTTGAGGGATGAGTTAGAGAGCTAGAGATTGTCGAGAGAAATAAGGGAAACCTTGGAGGGGAGCATCTCAACCTTTGGGAGTGATTTGGAGGGCTTTTCTAGCGAGCTACAGGCAGGTCGTATTTCCTAGCACTTAGAGGACATGGTATTTAGAGACCGAATTTCAGGGGTCAGAACTAGGCCAAACCCTTTCTAGGTTTTGGTGGGTTTTAGTTAAGGAGTTTGAGGCTAATTTTGCAAAATTTTCTGAGCACCGGAGGTGGGGTTTCCAGCAATTCCTTTCCAACAAACAGCGCAGATTTCTAGGTAGCGCAAAGCATCTTTGGAACAACAGTTGTGTAGCATTTGGGTTGTTGTTTAATCACCTGGGTTTTGTCATACTTGCCATTTAGGCAAGCCCAGGTGCACTTCTTCCACACTATTGTACTTGCTCCAAGTGAATTAATAAAATGGCTCAATTGGTTCTTACTTATAGAGTTTATATGGGTGTTTGCTGATTGTTTCAATTTTTTGGTGTTGAATTTGTTTTTGCTTTTCATATCATTGTTTTTCGTAGTTAGGAACATTACACCGATCCAGATATGTCTATATTTGACAGTTATCTGATGAACTTAAGATGATGACTTCCAATGTATGGATTTGACGTTGACTACGGTTTTGATTTTATAACCTAATCATCTACTCTTGACAGGGATGAGCCTCTGACGATCTAAATTAGAGGGAGATAGTTTCTGAAGCTCGAAATGATTTACCATGGCATAATGAATCGATTTCTAGAATTTGGAAAAGAAATTATATATTGCAAAGCTATTGAAAAATGTTTTTGAATAATGAAAATACAAATCCTTGGATACTCTGATTTGAAGTTCAAAGATGTTGAACTTGTCATGGCATCCGACTGTTCATTGAAGAATTGATGTTCCATTTTGGACATCCATCTGTATATATATATGATGTTCATAGAACTTGAATATATTCATGAGTGAGCCACTTCATTCACATAGAGTTTCCACCAAGCATCCTTTGAAATATTTGCATGAGATATTCTATTTTTGAGGCTGAGATATTTATCCTATGATATGTCACTGCATGGATGTATTGTTGTTGATAGAGATTATTGTTAAGCACATTTGGATGTTGCTTTAGTATGAGATCTTCCATGATATCTTGGATGAGAGTTCCATAGTATGATTGAGGATGAGAATGATGTTGCTAGCATGGCTAGCTGTGAGGCAAGATGAAGAAGCTCCTTAGAGAGTTATCTGACCATGATCTGGATATGACATCGATACATTGTGATGACATAGAGTGAGATCTGATTGGCAGAAAGTCCCATATTTATAGTTGGGACCGAAATACTCTCATATATTGAGACAGTACAACTATTCGAAACAAGCTCAGGCTTGTGGTTGGCACCTCCTTTAGAGGGAGGATGATTATGGTATCCTTTTGTAAATTATATGATTATTTATGCTCTAACATGATATTTGATTTGATGTCCTGTATGAACAGGAAATAACTGTTATTAAGACAAATTGATACCAAATTTGAGTATGATGAGAGCAGCGCTAATCGAGGACACTGAGCCAACTCTTCCTCCCTGCCTGAGCTCCCCGGGGTGAGGAATTGAGATGGAGGGCTCCTGAGGTTGAGAGAACTCTGGACAATAGGGTATGACCCCTATCTTTTACCCATAGGGTTGGAGATGCTACTCCCCTATCTTCATAGGGTAGGAGAATGTTGCTCCCCTATTTGGTTGTTGTAGAGTATACCCCAGTTGGCATCATACACATAAGCAAGGCTTGTCGGGAATATCGCTCCTTGTTTGGCCAACGAGTTGAGAGTGTACTTGGGGTGTACAACCCAATTCGATTATGATGCAGGTGTTCTACCACATGACTATTTAGGGTCATCGATGGGAAGATCAATAGGCAATAGGATGGGTTGAGATAACCCTATGCTTGAGCTCCCTTATGAGATCTCAACGTAGATATGTGCTCCCCTGTGTGTTTGGATATCCTATTGCTCGATATGGGGTTGTATATGTATAGCTGCCCCATGAGATTCTTGGTCGAGATGTGTTCCCCGATGTGGTTCCAAGTTGAGATGTGCTCCTTGATGATATGCTCTCTAATGACGATTTTGGGTAGGAGCCTGTTGGTAGAGATTCCAGGTAGTAGCTTGATGGATAGAGGATGGTAGCTTAAGCTCCCCTTCGGTAACAAATTCTTCTTCTTCTAGATTCGAGAATGTTCAACATACGAACAAGAACAAATCAAGAGATAAGCAAGAATAAGCAAGGGATAAATCGAGATGTACATTGATAATTTGTGATGACAAGATACTTGAGGTGGTCATGGCACGATGACTACATGACAGAGATGATCAATGACGATAAGTGATGACACTTGAAGATACTAGAATGGCATGGAGAGATATTGGCAAGTGGAATTCTCCCTAGTTGAGAGGGAGTGTTAATTTTTGCAATTGCAGCCAAATTCCACCTTGGGCAGCTCAGATGGCCGAGATGATGAATGCATTAGATTCCTCTTTTTGCAAGGACCAAAATCGACCTAAATATCACCTTATTTGGACAAGCGAAAGCTACTTTTTGAATTCATTTATTCATGTATATTGGGTTAGGTCAGCCCTAAGCACAGGTTAAATTGGACAGGTCGGCATCAACCCCAAGTGGACCCTCATGAAAGCCTATAAATAGAAGAGATCTCAAGCTCATTTGGACACATTGATCAAGTCATCTTCTCTTCTATTATTGTCTTGTTTCGCACAGGTCTGTTGAAGGAAAGTTCGCGCAAGCGTCTAAAATCTCAGGGGTGAAGCTCACACTGATCTAGGGTTTTCTGATTCTTAGACGCTGGCACGGAACTGGGCATTTTAGTCCCTGGACATTGGCACACAGTCGTTAAGACAACGTCTAGAGAGCCCTAGATGCTGGCACAGAAGCCTAGAATGTCCAGGGTTTTAGAGGCAGATCTAGAAGTCTCGATCCTCGGACACTTGCACAAAGTGGTCCTAAGAGCGTCCAGGTTATCCCAGATGCATGCATAATCACTAGAAGAGAGCGTCTGGGGGTTTGGAGCAAATTTGGAAATTTAGTCCCAGACACATGCACAAAATGGTCTAGGGAGCGTATGGGCTACCATAGACGCTAGCATACAATTCACAGAGAGCGTCCAAGATTGTTATAAACACTCACACAACTCCTCCTCCCTGCATCCAGGATTCAAAGATGAGATTTCAGTATTCCAAAGATTTTGCTCAGTGACAGCAGTGTTGAGTAGTTGACTATAGTCAGTGACAACACATTACAACCATCAGAATAAGGGTTTTGATTATAAGCGTGATTATATTTGTTTTATGGATATCATAGTTGTTTTGTTGCATAGATAAAGTTATGGATCATTGTACTCTCTTTCGCTGAATCATTTGATGACGATTTAAGAAGAAGAAGATTTGCAAGGGTTTTCCCCATAATTGGTTTTGTCTGGTCTCGGACCAATCCTAGTGTCTCTATGTGTGCATGCTTTTCTTCTATTATTCCTTTATGTTCCGCTGCATTGATGATGATGATGTTGTTCTTTCTATATAATTGCATATGCTGATGAATAATGGTGTAGATATGAATAATGTAATGATGATATGGGATGAACTTAATGTATTAATGAAGAAATGCAATTATCAAAGCAAAGAACATGTAGCCCTATGAGAAATCAACTAAGGGGAAATCTATGGTGACTTCAAAATGGTTGTTCAAGATCAAGTATGGGGTCGATGGAAGCATTAAGAAATATAAGGCAAGGTTTGTGCCATGAGGATTCTCCCAGAAAGAGGGAGAAGAATATGATAATATATTTGCACTTTTGGCTCAATACACCACCATTCGTTCGATAGTTGCCCTTGTTGCAAGTCAAAAATGGACCCTTCATCAAATGGATGTGAAGACAACATTCCTTCATGGCATGTTACGAGAAGAAGTGTATGTTGAGCAGCCATGGGGATTTGAAATAGAGGATCAAAAGACACATGTTTGTAGGTTGAAGATAACATTGTATGGTTTGAACCAAGCCCCTAGAGCATGGTACGCCTGCATAGATAGTTACCTGATGAAGCTTGGATTCAAAAGAAGCAATGTCGATCCCAACCTCTACTAAAGGTAGTCTAAGGTACGCCATTGATTTGGTTTTATATGTTGACGATCTATTTATGATAGGTATGTTGATCAGTGGTTGTCATAGATGTCAACCCAAGCAGCACCAGGGGCTACCCCGATCTTGCATGGGCATTTTTACTTGACAACTTACTCTATTCTGAGTCAAGTATCTTCTAGATGGATTCTACTCATTGGTAATTCTTCACAGTTTGAGAGATCTTCATGTTTGAAGTTAGTAACCCCAGTTAGTGGGCTAAAACCCTATGGGGTTGTGGCATGGCACTCATAATTGGTTGTGGTCATCAAATAGTCAAAAATTAATAATAAAAAAATTGCTCCTAAATTCCCTCCAACGCTCACTTGTTGAGGACCCTCTCAACTTAAGACATTCATATAAATAATGACCCTCATATCCTCCTCTAGTAGGGATTTTGTGGCTTCAAATAGGTCAACGTGGCATTTTGCTATAACTTTTTCTGCGAAGCTTCAGAAGCTGAAATTAAAAATATTTTGAGCCGAAATCTTGATGAACCTCATGACCAAATTTCAGACCTTGGTTTGCTATATTTTCGGAGAAATGATCTGAGGAAGTTAGGGTTTTGGCAATCTCCCGAATTCCATGTCAAACAGGTGAAATTCTGAAAATTGTCATAACTTTTCTCTGAGCATTGGATTCAAATTACGTAAATAGTCAAAGAAAGAGGACGGACTATAGTTTGCTGAGTAGCATTTTCAGGGACGAAGGTCGCAACAGTGACACGTGCCACTTCGTACAAGTTCACTCTACTGAACCATTTTATAATCAGGTCGTCGTGGGAGATTGGACATAAATATTTCTTGAAGAATCCAATCTTGATCAGACCTGTGGGGTTGGAAAGAGGACTCAGAGAGCTACCATAGGACGAAATTTAAGACCCTGGAGATCCAAAATTACATAGATACAACATATTCAATATCGAACTCCTAGAAGGCAAGAAAAAACATGCATTCAAGGACCACTGCAGTGAGGACCACACATCAATAGTCAAGGGTAAGTCTCCTACAACGAGGTATGTATGATTAGTGTTTACATTTGAAATATGAGTATCATCTCTAACATATGTTTTTGCAGGACAACATAAGTATATACAGGGTCTCGGTTACATCTCTATGTCTCTATATGTCACAGTTAGTTTTGATACCACATTTCCGATGTGCTATTCTTGATACTACACATTTGATGCTACATATTCTTGATGCTACACCAAGTCTACTAAACTATATGATGTTGTAAGTTCATGTTACTTGTATTTTCATAGTTGATAGAATGGTCTTCGTTGTTGTACTTAGAACTTGGTATATCACAAGTCTAGGGTTTGTCATCAGTTTTTATTGTATATATCTTTAGGTCAATTTTGGATATAGTGTTTGTTAAAATTGGCAACTAGGGCCAAACTCCATGTGGGTCCTCTTATTTATGGCAGCGAATATTTTTTTTAGATTCCTCTCATCGAGAGGTGTAGGATTGATCTAAAGATCATCGGATTCCAACGTGTATTCATGGAGATATGAATTTATTTGTGTTATTTGACAATTTGTCAAGGTCGGGCAGCAACCAAATTACCCCAACTTATCCTCAACGTTGCACTATAAATAGAGGTGACCTTCAAGTCATTTGTCACACACTCATCTCTTGTGATCTCTATTCATTTGTTTGGGTTTTGGTGAAAGAGAGATCTAGAGGGAGTGCCCTAGCCACAGTCCTAAAGGGAGGGAGATCTAGCCTTATCCTAGCCGCAGTAAGAAAGAGACTTGGCCGCAGATAAAGGAGAGATTGGCCGCTGTTGAAGGAGTATTCTTGCAATGTTAAGGAAGAGATAAAGCCGCAGATTTAAGGGTGCCCTAGCTGCAGTCTAAGGAGGCCTAACTAGCAGCAAGGAAGAGGCCGTAATCGTAGTCTTGAAGGTGCCCTAATTCGCAATCTTGAAGGGGACTAGGACACAGTCAAGGGAGGACCTATATGCTACCTACAAAAGCCTTAAACGCTGTCATAAAGAAGCCTTATTCATTTCACAGTTACGAAAGCCATAAATCCACAGTGATATAGAGGCCTAAAACCGCAGTCAAATGAAGGGTTAGCTATAGCAAGAGGAAGCCCTTGCCGCAACAATGAGAGGCCTAATCAGCAAGGTCATTTGAGGATTGTTTGAAGGGTCCAAGTTGCTGATTGGAAGGCCGAGATTTTGATCTTGGAGGTCAAGTTTAGGAGGACTTCCTAGAGGGTGGACAGTCCTTACGTTGGGCTTGAATCTGCTCTAAAGGAGCAGCATGGAGGGCAACATCTTATTGGAAATCAACCGCAGCAAGGGAAAGCAATTCTGGGCCAGTTTGATGAGCTATTAGGGACTATGATTGGTGCCCTAACCAATCCCAGAATTGCAGCAGTGCAGCAAAAAGTCTACAACACTTTTAAGAGATGCTTTGAGCATTCGGTTGATGATGTTTTGAGGACATTTGCTTCAAGAGTTTCTATGTGCTAGGCCACAGGCCATAGCACCATAGAAAGGACTTCTTAGCGCTGCCTTTTGTGCTTGAACCAAAATTGCAGGAGCAGGCAATCAAAGGAATGTTGCAGCAATGTTATATGGAGGTATACTAGATTGATGATCTACCAAAAGGGATATGCTACAACACTCTTATTGAATGTTGTCAGGGTTGCATCTTAGATCAGTGATCATTAGTAGAATGATGGACTTACTGTTGCTATCATAAGATCTCAAATGTATGTATTTGTACTATCTCTCTCTCTTTATTGAACTATTGAAGAATATAAGAAGAATTGATCAAGGGTTTCCCCACATTGGGGTTTGTCCCTAGCTGGTGCCACATCTTGTGTTCTCTTGTCTTGGCTTGTCTTCTGTTGTTTATGTTTATGTTCTATCTGCACTTTACTAGCATGCTAATGTCATTGGACTAATATGAAAAATTGAAGTAAAATGTTGTAAGCATAAAACATACCTAAATTTAACATGGTATCAGAGGTAAGGTGAAAACAAATCCCAAGCAAGAATGAAAGAGCAATCACCGAAGACAGTTGGAAAGGACAAAAGGTTGAATGGGTTCCTCATCCCTCTTCATGACTGAAGTCAAGCTCCGTATAAAGTCTTACTATCATGGATGGAAGATGTCTCTTGATCTGACATTGGAAGAACAAGAAGCGCTGGATTATGTGAAGGGTAAAATCCCTGAGCCTCCATCAAATGCACCGGCTGCTACAAAGAACAAGTACACCAAGGGTGAAGTCAAAGCGAAGAAGATTATCGGAGATTCCATTGACAAGTGTCTGGTGGCTTACATCTCTGATCTAAACACCTCCAAGGAGATCTATGACAAATTGGTAAGCATGTCCAAGGTTAGTGAAGCAAATCAAATTTTATTTCTCAAAAATAAGCTAAAGGATATTAAGAAGGGCAAAGACGAGGATATTCAATCCTACTTCTTAAGGATCACTGGGATCAAGAATGATCTTCTATCGATTGGAGAAATCATTTCTGACAGAGAACTTACTATCACTATCCATGGAGGACTCCCACCCAAGTGGTATATATTTAGAACCACTATTCTCAATAATGATCGAATTCTAGGGTTTGAAGAATTGATGTCAAGATTCATTCAAGAAGAAACTGGGATGGTAGAGCAAGAAATGCCTTCTAATAAAGGCAACCCTACTGCTTTCTCCGCTCATGCCAAAAGAAGAAATAATGCAGGGCCTAAAGGTCACTTTAATGGAAAGCCCATATCTAAGGGTGGAAGGAAGGGCAGATGCTTTGCTTGCAATAAGTTTGGCCACTATGCGAGGGAGTGTCCAAATAGAAGGGACACATCACATGATGACGATCACAATCATTCCAAGGGCAACTTCAACAACAATGATTGAAGGAATGACAGGTACAATAGCAAAAGAAAAAGGAATGCAGGACATCAAGGAAATGGTCGACCCTCCAAGAAAGTAAGGAACTCCAGGTATGAAGAATCAAATGTTCTTTCTAACAAACAAAAGGAGCATTATCTTATTTCAGCACTCTCCACTACCTCTCCTCCGGACTCTTTGGGAAATTGGCTTATTGATAGTGGTGCTTCAAGGCACTTCACCGGATACAAGGAAGCATTCTCTAATCTGATAAAGAAGGAAACAAACTTGGAGATTATTCTTGGAGACGATGCCACCTATCTTGTAAAGGGTGTAGGGAATGTTACTCTTCAATTGGATCAGGGTAACTCGATTCAGTTACAAGAATTTCTTTATGTACCTGATCTCAAGAAGAAGAACCTGGTGTCCATTTCAGCAATGGAAGACAAAGGTTACAAGGTGGCATTCATCGATGGAAAGGTATGTGTTTGGAAAAGGAATTTTAAAGATGCTTTTACTCTTGGGTTCAGGGTTGGCACTTTGTATCAAGTTGTAGGAAGTCCATTGGTGACCATGTCTTGTGACACATCTCTTCAATGGCACCAGAGGTCTGCCCATCTTCATTGTAAGGCTCTTCCCGATGTGAGGCAAATGGTGACAGGGATGCCTGAGTTCAAAGAAGAGCATGAAGGTACATGTCCGAGATAGGTACATGTCCGAGAAGTATCGAAGGAAAACTTACAAGGGGACCATTCCCCTCATGTAATAGCAAGACCACTGATGTGGAACAAGTCGAGGGGTTTGAGCTTCATGAACGCGAATCTCATGTATGCAGGTTGAAGAAAGCTCTCTATGATTTAAAGCAAGCACCCCGGGTTTGGTATGAGAGGATTGATAGCTATCTGATGACGTTGAGATTCACTAAGAGTGAAGCTGATCCAAACCATTACTTTAAGGTTGTGGATAATAGACCTCTCATACTAGTACCTTATGAGGACGACCTCTTTCTGACAGGTACAGACCCTCATTTACAAACGTAAGAGGGAATTGGATTCCGAATTTGAAATGGTGGACTGCAAGCCTGTGACTACCTTGATGGAGCTTAACTTTAAGAAGTTATGTGGTAGTGCTGCCAGACCTAATTTGGGAAATGCCTCTGAGTTTTTTCAACTCATAGTAGCGTTGATGTTCTTGGTGAACCCCCGTTTGGATATATGTTTTGCAGTTAGCATGTTGAGCCAACATATGGCTGAGCCTCATCGCTCACATTGGACTGGTGCCAAGAATCTTCAGAGATATCTTCAGGGCACAATCACTCATGGAATGAGATACACTGCTGGAGCTGTGAGGCTGCATTGTTATTCTGATGTTGATTGGGCAAGTCGTATGGAGGATCGCAAAAGCACTTCTGAGTTTTGTTTCTCTTTTGGTTTTGTTTAGATATCCTAGATGAGCAGGAAGCAGAAGTCGGTTGCTTTGAGCACCGCTGAGGCCGGATTCATAGCTACGAGTATGGTCTCATGTGAAGCTGTCTAGTTGGGGAAGCTCTTCAGTGAGTTGTTTGAACACGTGCTAGAATCCATCATGATCCTCTGTGACAACCAGAGTGGGATCCGATTATCAAAAAATCTCAGGGGAAGCTCTTCAATGCGCTGTTTGAACACGTGCTAGAATCCACCGTGATCCTCTGTGACAACCAGAGTGGGATCCGATTATCAAAGAATCTCATATTTCATGATTGCTCCCAGCACACAAACATCAAGTACCACTTTATCTGGGACATGGTACAGCGAGGAGCAATAAGGCTCCATCACATTAGGACTAATGTGTAGGTCATCGATATTTTGTCGAAGCCCCAGGGAAAGTTCAAATTCTTGACATTTCGAGAACAACTAGGAGTTGTGGAGAGACCCTCTCCTGAGGGTCCTATATGATATGGATATTGGGCTTTGGGAGCTTCAGGGGGCTTGGGGTACTTCATGGAGCAATGAGCAACCATAGGATGAGTGGTTCAGCCTTCCCCTAGTGGTTTGTTATGTAAGTAGGATGAGTGGTTCATCCTTCTCCTATTGAGACACAATCATAGGGTGAGTGGTTCAGCCTTCCCCTAGTGATTTGTTGTATATAGGGTGAGTGGTTCAGCCTTCCCTTGGGATACCCCATGGCGACATGTAGGCAGGATAAGTGGTTCATCCTTCTCCTACTGAGACATCCTACCCATGCAGTCTGGGACTCATGGGAAGTACCTCTCATCTGGCCAATGAGTAGGGAAATGAGGATAGGGACCATAGTTCTATCGATGGACGCATCGTGTACTACCGTACTCCCTATGCTAGGATGATAGTGATCTGGGATCAATTGGAACTGTCTTCGAGTCAGTAAGAATGGTATGAGACACTCTTTATTTGGAATTGATTTCGAATCAGTAAGAGTGATATGACACAATCTTTATTTGGAATTAATTTCGGATGAGTAAGAGTGGTATGAGACACTGTTTATATGGGACTTACTTCGGGTCAGTAGAGAATGGTATGATACATTCTCGATCACTTCCTCTTCTTCATGGTTCAGTAGAGCAATGCAGGGCACTACATTGATGGCAAAGATAGTACGGATTGGCGAGTGGATTAGCAGATGGAGTTCTCCCTAGTTAAGAGGGAGTGTTAAAATTGGCAACTAGGGCAAACTCCATGTGGGTCATCTTATTTATGGTAGTTGATATTTTTCTTGGATTCCTCTCATCGAGAGGTGTAGGATTGATCTAAAGATCATCCAATTCCGACATGTATTCATGGAGATATGAATTTATTTTTGTTATTTGACAATTTGTCAAGGTCGGCCAGCAACCAAATTACCCCAACTTATCCTCAACGTTGCACTATAAATAGAGGTGACCTTCAAGTCATTTGTCACACACTCATCTCTTGTGATCTCTCTTCATTTGTTTTGGTTTTGGTGAAAGAGAGATCTAGAGGGAGTGCCCTAGCTGCAGTCTTAAAGGGAGGGAGATCTAGCCTTACCCTGCTGCAGTAAGAAAGAGACTTGGCCACAGATAAAGGAGAGATTTGGCGGCAGTTGAAGGAGTATTCTAGCAGCGTTAAGGAAGTGATAAAGCCGCATATTTAAGTGTTCCCCTAGCGGCAGTCTATGGAGGCCTAACTAGCAGCAAGGATGAGGCCCTAATCGCAGTCTTCAAGATGCCCTAATCCGCAATCTTGAAGGAGACTAGGACGCAGTCAAGGGAGGACCTATATGCTGCCTACAGAAGCCCTAAACATTGTCATAAAGAAGCCTTATTCATTGTTAAGAAAGCCCTAAATACGCAGTGATATAGAGGCCTGAAACCACAGTCAAATGAAGGGTTAGCTACAGCAAGAGGAAGCCCTTGCCGCAGCAAGGAGAGGCCTAATCAGCAAGGTCATTTGAGGACCATTTCAAGGGTCTGAGTTGTTGATTGGAAGGTCGAGGTCATAATCTTGGAGACCGAGGTTAGGACTTGTTGGAGGGTGGACAATCCTTACGTTGGGTTTGAATCTGCTCTAAAGGAGCAGCATGGAGGGCAACATTTTATTGGAAGTCAACCGCAGCAAGGGAAAGCAATTATGGGCCAGTTTGATGAGCTGTTAGGGACTGTGATTGGTGCCCTAACCAATCCCAGAATTGTAGCAATGCAGCAAAAAGTCTACAACACTTTTAAGAGATGCTTTGAGCATTCGATTGATGATGTTTTGAGGACGATTGCTTCAGGAGTTGCTATGTGCTAGGCCACAGGCCATAGCACCATAGCAAGGGCTTCTTAGGGCTGCCCCTTGTGCCTTAACCAAAATTGCAGGAGCAAGCAATCAGAGGAATGTTGCAACAATGTTATATGGAGGTCTATTATATTGATGATCTACCAAAACGGATATGCTACATCACTCTTATTGACTATTGTTAAGGCTGCATCTTAGATCAGTCATCATTAGTAGAATGATGGACTTATTGCTACTGTCATAAAATCTCAGATTTATGTATTTGTACTATCTCTCTCTGCTGAACTATTGAAGAATATAAGAAGAATTTATCAAGGGTTTCCCTACATTGGGGTTTTTCCCTAGTTGGTGCCACATCTTGTGTCCTCTTGTCTTGGCTTATCTTCTATTGTTTATGTTTATGTTCTATCTGCACTTTACTATCATGTTGATGTGATTGCTAATGTCATTGGACTAATATGAAAAATTGAAGTAAAATGCTCTAAGCATAGAACATACCTAAATTTAACAGTCTTGAATAGAGTCCAGGCCTATATCAAGAGTAGGATTCTTTGTCGACTACTGCAACAAGTCAACAACAAAAGTGACAAGCACACTTTAGGTACGCAATGTAATTTTAATTTGTATTTATTCATTATTATGCACTTTCATATGTTTTGCAGGCAGAGGTAAGTTGAAGGGTATTTTGTTTCGTTTTGGGATTGGTTTCGCCAGGCAAATTTTGCATGCGGGTAGAAGAAGATTCAATTACAACTTCAAGCACACATTCAAGAGCTGAAGTATCAAATCAAAGGAAGCATTGCAGCGGGACATCCTTTGAAGACATGACAGCCATTTGCATATTGTGAAGAAGTATCAAGGCCAAGAGTCAACGGAACATCCTTGCATATTGTGAAGAAGTATCAAGGCCAAGAGTCATTTGTAAAAGAGTCATCATTGTAAAGATTGTAAAAGAGTCATTTTGCCTCGAGTCATAGAGGCAGTGTTGGCAAGTATAGGAGTCACTGTTGGGATCATGTCATGGTTGAGTTGCAGGTCATAGAGTGATTGGGTATTTGGTCAAGTACACGAAAATTATTGTACATCTTAAAGTATCGTGGATTGTTGTCCTTGGTTTGGGAATCCACAGCCTTATCTTATTTCAGTCATTATAGGGTGGCAAGGAGGTGCTAGGTGTTGATTTGGGGTAGCATCAGATGTGCTATAGCCATGAAAATTGGTGGAGAGGCTAAAGCACATGAGATCTCCAAGACCTAGAAATGGTTTGGGGAAATTCCACCCGATTAGAGAGATATTAAAATAATTAATATTTTTAATGGAGTTCCTAACTCTAAACTTAGAAAAATTAAAATATTAATGGGTATTAATATAAAACTGGGTGAGAATGTTCTAAATGACATGGATCAAGCCAAATCTAATCTTAGCCGTTGATTAGCGATTTGATTTCGGTCATTGAGGACTCACCAAAAAAAATATAAGAGGAGGCTTGAGGGTCAATTGGAGATACACCAAGATTGATCAATCAGTTCGATTTTCTGGAGCGGAGTTTGTTGAGAAAATTCGAACAAGTGATCTAAGTTGCAGCGAGGGGAAGTCATTGCATAACAGAGAGGCAGAGATAGTGCCGAAGGACCAGCGCAGAGGCAGAGGAGGCTACGCAGAGGCAGAGGAGGCTACGCAGAGCCAACAAGAACCACATAGAGGGCCAGAGTAACTGCGTAGAGGCTAGTAGGGCCTGCGTGGGTGACGCAGAAGGCCAGAGAGCTAGCACAGAGCAAAAGACGGCTGACACAGTGGGCTTCTGAGTGACGCAGAGGCCAGGAGGGATGATGCAGAGATTCAGAGAAGCGTCAAAGAGATTTGCATGGAGCAGACTTGCTGAATATCTGCTTCCGAAGAGAGGTATTATTGCCAAATAGATATCTATGTTGGGTGAGCCAGTTTGGCACCCTAGTTGTACTCAAGAAAGCTGCTTAATAATAAAACCCTCAGAACTGTTGCACCGGTTTTCCCAAGTTGGGTTTTTCTGGGGATGATTGTCCAAAAATAATGGTGTCCCTTGTGTGTTTGTCTATTCTTTTAGGTGATGATCCGTAGATGGTTGAGACCAATGTTGCATTAATCGTTATCGGGATAATATCGGCGCAAGGAAAAAATAGGAAAAAATCGTAATTATCGGGAAATAATCGAGAAAAAATAGTTTGGTACAAAAATATTCATTTTTTTTTCATTTTTTTTCAATTTTTTTAATATCTAAACCATCTACAACATAAAGAAATACATTGACACATAAATATGATAAAAGAACTAATATATAAGATGTTTAATATCATTTCTAGTGCTAAAATCACACATAACATTGAATCATGTCCTAAATAGTAAGTCCTAACTCCGAAGTCCCAACTCAGCCTCAAAATATCAACAAAAAATATAATAATGTATTTCATCATGTCATAATGTCATATACAATAAAATGAAGAAAATAACTAAAGTCTAATCCTATTGATTTCCTCTGCCCCTCTTGCGAGAAAATGCCA
>APFE030065548.1:3246-28983 GCA_000404065.3 Pinus taeda | reverse complement strand
AATTCTACTTTCTCCATATGAAATCCAATGAGGCCGGAACCACTCTCAAACATCCTGAGTCATTTCATGGTAATGTTAAAAATTTAAGTAAAAGGATGAAAATGAAGATTTAACATTACCATGAATAGCATATCAATACTAGGGCCTAGACTTGATCATTAAGTTGTCCCACTAAAAAATTATTTGTTTCTTTCAAAACAAATTGCATTTCAAACATTTAGCATCCCTTATAAAACCTCGCTCCCCCGACTGCCTGCGATAATTTCCGATTTTATCGCGATTTTTTGGAAAAAATCGCAATAATTTGAAAAACTCGCGATAATTTCCAAAAAATTGGGCAAAAAAAATACCGGCGATAATTGCAAATAAAACTCGCAATATTTTCGTTCTGCTGAAAAACTCGCAATAAAGCGATAAAATCACGATAATATTACGATTTTCACAACACTGGTTGAGACGGCATTTGCCTTTATTTTCAATATTTATATGGTTAAATAACTTGTTAAAGGAATAAACAAGTAGGTGAAAAAAACTAGATAGTGTCGGAAGAATTTCTAACGAATTAAACTTAGAAATTTCAATATGGTATCAGAGGGTTGTAGATCACAGGAGAACTGAAGGCACTAGCTGAAATCAGAAAATTTGTAGCAGAAACAGTTGTCCCGAGAGATAGAAGTTGTTCCTATGAAGAAAGAAGCAAAGAAGGAGTGACACAAAGGGCCTGTGTCATCATTTCGAGCCAGATAGAGGGCCAACGCAAAGGCAAAGAAAGGCAGAAGAGGCTCACGAAGAGCCACGTCATCCTACTCAATCAGGTAGGCTTGACGTAGTTGGCAAGAGGAGCAATTCAGCCTTGCCGGAATTGCGCAGAGTTGAGAGGCTCAACTTCTTCAAATGCTAGGGCCTAGGGAGCTGTGGGTGGATTGTGGATTGTGAAGTTGGTGGGGTGTTGTTGTTGTCAAAGCATAACAATACCTAATGGGACAGAACCAAAGTAGAGGGAGTCGCTACCTAGGCCGATTTCTAGCCAAGAAATCCAGATCAATGTTGCAGGAGCAAAGGGGATCGGAGAGGAGTGGTTCAACAGTTGGCAGGAGGATTTCCATAGGGAAATCGAGACTCAGAGGGAGTCTAAGAGAGAACTTCCAGGAGGGAAGTCGAGTCTCAGAGAGAGTTGAAGAGAACAGTGGAGATGGCAATGAACAGACTAAGGGATCAGGATAGGTTGGACGTGGCATCCAACTTTGTCATCTAGAAGGCCAGGATCCTATCTGTTCGGGATAGACATCGCATCAACAGCTTCGCCTTGAGAACTGTGGCTATCCTAGTTGACTCGATTGATAATGAAAGGTATGAGGATGCAATGGCCAAGGCAAAATGCATAATCCTTGATGGGGTCAAGGATCATGTAGTTCAACATATTGCCAAGAAAAACATGGCAAAGGAAATGTGGGATACCTTGACGACATTGTATCAAGGCACTTCCGTGTAAGTAGAGGAAGATGCTACTAGAGAATCAATTGCCGTCATATCAGATATAGAAGGGGGAGCATATAGATCTATACTTCAGCAGGTTGCAGGAGATTCAGGACCAACTTACTTCCATAGGGGCCACGCAGACTCAGGAGTTCATGGTGAGGACCGCCCTAAATGCAGTCTCCGAGGAGTGGGAGACATTTGTCCAAAGTATTTTGGGCAGAGCTAATCTTCAAGGATGGGAAGAGATGTGGGCAGCTCTTCGCCAAGAAGAGATCAAACGGCTGACCAAGGCGGGAAGTAGCAACAAAGGAGGTCAAATCAAGAAAGAGGAGGAGGATGCGGCTCTGGCATCTGCGGGACAGTAGGGGAAGAGAAAGAAGAAGGACATCTCCAAGATAAAGTGCTTCCATTGTGGGGAGTTGGGTCATTATGCAACCCAATGTCCCAGGAAGAAGAATAAGGGAGAGGCTTCTGACTACAAGGCAACTCCGACTAAGGCAGAGAAAGAGGTCAAGATGGATGATGATTGTGCCATGAGTGCTCATGCACCTCTATAGAAGAGGTGGGGAGACACCGCGCTATAGTCAGGAGGACCACAAAAGATATGAGGCAGGATCCTTGAGGTACCCAAACTCTTGGATCATATCCGGTTACGGGAGCCCCGAGTGACAGTAGTAGGATGATGGATGTCGATAGAAGCAAAATGCAGATGGAGTGGTGGAACAATGCTAGAGTGCAGGGATTTGTAGCAGCGCAATGAGAGTTGCAGCAGTGTGAGAGGCGCAGAGGTGGTTGCAGCAGTGCAGAAAGGCATAGTGGTGTTTGCAGCAGTGCGAGAGGCACAGAGTTGTTGTAGCAGCGCAAAGGGAGCACAAGATAGCAGCAAAGGGAGCTTCGGCATCAGGAGGGCTTATAGCCTGACAAGGATGTCAATAGTTGGGTAGATCAGTTACTTACTTCTCAGTAAATGAGTTGTAGTGTAATAGTAGTAGCGGTAGTGCTATGAGAAGCACAACGCAGCGTGATGAGAGAGAGCTGCAGTGCAGATGCAGTGTTGGGAGGCAGAACCAGCAACATCATGGATGCAGAGGGAGCTGCAATACAGATGTAGCAGTGCTATTAGCAGAGACATGGGCAGCAGTACAAGAGGTAGCAATGCAGAGGATGTTGGGTAGCTGGCCAAGCATCAACACACGTACCGGTGCCGAATGATCAGGGTGAATTTCAATGGTGGAGCATTACTAAAGCACATTCCTTGCTAAGAGGGAGTGCTGATTTGGGGTAGCATCGGATGTGCTCTAGCCATGAAAATTGGTGAAGAGGCTAAAGCACATGAGATCTCCAAGACCCTAAAATGGTTTTGGGAAATTCCACCCGGTTAGAGAGATATTAAAATAATTAATATTTTTAATGGAGTTCCTAGGTCTAAACTTAGGAAAACTAAAATATTAATGGGTATTAATATAAAACTGGGTGAGAATGTTCTAAATGACATGGATCAAACCAAATCTAATCTTAGTCGTTGATTAGAGATTTAATTTTGGTCATTGAAGACTCAACAGAAAAAGTATAAGAGGAGACTTGAGGGTCAATTGGAGATACACCAAGATTGGTCAGTCCATTTGATTTTCCAGAGCAAAGTTTGTTGAGAAAATTCGAACAAGTGATCTGAGTTTCAACGAGGGGCAGTGAGTGTATAGCAAAGAGGCAGAGATAGTGCCGAAGGGCCAGCGCAAAAGCAGAGGAGGCTACACAAAGCCAGCAGGAGCCACGCAGAGGGTCATAGTTATTGTGCAGAGGCTAGCAGGGCCTGCGTGGGTGACACAGAAGGCCAGAGAGCCAACGCAGAGCAACAGAAGGCTAACGCAAGGAGCTTCTGAGTGACGCAAAGGTAAAGAGGGCTGGTGCAAAGCTTCAGAGAAGCGTCGAAGAGATTTTCGTGGAGCAGACTTGTTGAATATCTGCTTCCGAAGAGAGGTATTACTGCCAAATAGATATCTATGTTGGGTAAGTCAGTTTGGCACCCTAGTTGTACTCAAGAAAGCTGCTTAATAATAAAACCCTCAGAACTGTTGCACCGGTTTTCCCAAGTTGGGTTTTTCTGAGGACAATTGTCTAACAATAACGGTGTCCCTTGTGTGTTTGTCTATTCTTTCAGTTGATGATCTGTAGACAGTTGAGACTGCATTTGGGTTTATTTTCAGTATTTATATGGTTAAATAACTTGTTAAAGGAATAAACAAGTAGTTGAAATAAACCAGATAGTGCAGGAAGAATTTCTAACGAGTTAAACTTAGAAATTTCAACACTAGGTAGGCGTATGAAGTCGTCTACAAGTTGGGGCCTATGAACACTTCAGGGTGGTAGGGTGGTGCTAGGGGGAGTTGTGGCTCGCTAGGGTGTTGGGGCATCCATTCAGTTAATTACTGAAGAAACCAGGGCGTTGGGGCGTCCTTCTAGTGGGCGCTAGAGAAGAATTCTTTTCTAGAATTTTAGGAAGTTGTTGCTTTCATTTCAGTTGGGGCTGAAGATTAAAGAATTTATTAGAAAAGCGTTCAGTCGTTTTTGACCCGGAGGGGGTTTTCCACCTAAAATTCTTGTACCTACTGTGTTCTTTTATTTATTGTTATTACTACATAAACATTAATAATAATTGAAGATTAACTAATGCTCTGAAAAGATTTAAGAGTGCTAATTGCTAAGGAATACTAATTCACCCCCCCTCTCAGTTTTTCCAACAAGGTAGTAAGCCTTGATGATCGAGTGAAAGAGGGAGCTAGCCTCTGAATTCAAGATAAAGGACCTTGGATTCATGCACTACTTCCTAGGCCTTGAGGTGTGGCAAAGGCCTGGTGAGATTTTTCTTTCACAAGGAAAATATGTCGTGAAGCTATTGGAAAGATTTAGAATGACATAATGCAAGTCCTTAGCCACACCAATGGAAATGAATTTCAAGAAGCTATGTGGAGAAGCTACAGGACTCAATTTGGCAAATCCATTCAAGTATAGACAATTGATTGGGGTTCTGATATTCTTAGTGAACACTCGTCCAAACATATGCTATGCAGTGAACATGTTGAGTCAATTCATGACTGAGCCTCTCCATGCACATTGGGCTGCTACCAAACACAATTTGAGATACTTGCATGGGACGACCACCCTTGGTCTCACATACTTAGCCAGAGATGTTCGACTTCATGGATATACCGATGTTGACTGGACAGGAAATGTTGTTGACAGGAAGAGCACTTTTGGATGTTTTAGCCTTGGATTTGCCATGATATCTTGGATGAGCAGGAAACAAAATTTCATAGCTCTGAGTACTGCCAAGGCAGAGTAAATTGTTGCTAGCATGGCTAGCTGTGAAGCAGTTTGGTTGAGAAATCTCTTTAGAGAGTTCTTTGAGCAAGTCCTAGACACTACAATGATATATTACGACAACAAGAGTGGGATTCGACTAGCAGAGAATTATGTTTTTCATGACAAGTCCAAGCATATAGAGATCTGATATCATTACATTCAAGACATGGTGCAGAGAGGAGCCATTAGAATCCACATATCGATAAATGAGAAGATTGCAGATATTCTCACCAAGGCTTTGCAGAAAGGGAAATTCTTGGTCCTTAGAGAGTAACTTGGACTGATGGATGTGACCCCTCCTAATAAGGGCATCACTGATCGAGAACACTAAGCATAGATCTTCCCCCTTGGTTAAGCTCCCCAAGGAGGGAATGGAGCATTGAGGACTCCTTGGGTTGAGGGATCTCTGGACATTAGGATATCGCCCCTACCTGTCACCCATAGGGTGAAAGACGTAGCTCCCCTATCTTGTTCTAGCAGAGTATACCCCAGTTGGCATCATACCCACAAGTCGGGCTTGTTGGGATTGTATCTCCCTGTCTGGTCAATAGTTTGAGAATGTTTGGGGGTGTGTGATCCTTACCTTTGGTAATTCAGGTATCTCACCCAAGCTCAATTATGATGTAGGTGTTCTACCACATGACTCTTGAGGGTCGTTGGGAAGATCAAGAAGCAATAGATGGATGAGATAACGTATCTCACCTATTGGTCGACATAGGGTGGAAGATGTATGCTCCCCTATGAGATGACTTGGGATGAGAGTGTCTCGTAGGACCTTCCCCACTGTCACGAACATGAGGTGAGAGTGTCCCATAGGACCTTCCTCACTGTCACGAGAAGCTGGCAGTTATAGCTCCCTGATGATTCTTCTTCTTTAGATTCGAGAATGATTTAGCATATAGAGTTGAGCAGAGATGGGACATGAGATGGTGATAGGATACTTATGATGATCACATGATGCAGTTGGAATTTCTCCCTAGCTAAGAGGGAGTGTTTATTTGGCAACTCAGTGACAAATTCGAATCATGGGACTAGATTTCTCTTTCCAAGAGGACCAATTTTGACCATTGAAGCACTAGATTTGGACAAGGGAAAGTGTATTTTTGAAGTGAAGCCCACAATGTCACATTTGATTAGGTCAGCCTAAAGTCAAATTGCCCCTCCAAAGTCACATATAAATACAAGTGACCTCAACCTCATTTGGACATCAACATCACATATCATTTCTTCTTCTTTTGAAGGTTCGTTCTATTTGAAATTGAAGGCTGGACAGGAAGTGCGAAGTTGTCACAAGAAGTGCAAAGGTTGAACAAGAAGTGGGAATCTATCAAAGTGAGTGTGAAGGTTGAACAAGAAGTGCGAAAATTGAATAGGAAGTATGCAGATTTAACTATTGGCACATATTTTGGATATTGGTTGGTAGATTTGTCGAACAAGTCAAAACTTTGACTTTGATTATTGTTTATGGAATTGGGCTAAAGCAATTGAAACAACATAGAACAGTGTAAAAATTAACACACCTCATGCATCTAATAGAATAAACAGTCATTTTCTCCTTGGGTCTTTCGCCCACAACTTTGGGTACAAAGCCCACCACTAGGGCACATTACCCATAAAACCACATTTTTGTGGGTCAACTCCACACAAACCCACTACCCCAGGGATTGTGAGAGTACCTCCCAAGCTACACATCTCAACATGTCCAAGATACCCTTGGCCCTATTATCTCTACTAGGAAAGGAGGTTTTGGCATACTCGCCAAGTGTGTAGCCCTTATACACATCATGTTGATCCATGCTACATTGTGGCAACCTCGTCACACTATGGTGCAGATGCCCCCCCATGTCCATATGCCACAGTACCCATGCTCGTTGCTTGAGTCATGAACTCCTCTGCTAGTCAATGTTGCAACTGTCTCAAACTGTAGTCTATATAGGCTCTTGTGCATAGCCTTGATCTACTTCGCCACCTTGGAGTCTGAGGGTTTTATAAAAACCCTACCATGTCTGAAGGTCACCTCATACCCCTTATCCTCCAAAGCTAAAACTAAAACAAGATTCTTCTTGAGCCCAGGTATGTAAAGAACATCTCTGATATTAAATGGTTTCCAAACTCCCTCTCAAAATGAATTGTACCAATACCCTCAACCCGATACTTCTGATCGTCTCCCATCTCAATATTGAACTGCATGTCCTTCTCTAACACTATCTTGAAATACCTTTTATTTCCCATCATATGACAGGACGCACTGCTATCCACATACCATAAATTGGTAGCCTCTGAACTCACCATATAGGAAAATGAGTGAAAAATCTTCTCAAAATAAGAAGAGAACTCATCTATCTATGTATAGGCTACTACTTGGTCCTTCTTGGACCCTTTCTTCCTATTAGGGCATTTAGTAGCATAATGCCCAAATTGGTGGAATGAAAAACATTTTATCTGGTTGAGATCCTTTTTCTTCTTCCTACCCTTGGAACTTGGCTCTCCACCTCCACTGCTCTTTTTACCCTTAGGCTTGGTCCCTTTGCTAGCTAGAGCAAAATTTTCTTCATCTTCCTCTCTTTTAACACGAGATTCAACTTCAGCTTCCCTATGAACCTCCTCTTGGACGTAGTCACTCCACAAATGATCCCAATCTGGAAAGTTTTCGCAGACGCATATCCCATCCGTGAAGGCTTGCCACAGCTTGGTGAAACCTAATGGAGTAAAATTTATTAGATCCCTATCTGCAACTATCTTGTCCACACCGACCAACTCTTCCCTCATTTGGGTAAATTTGGTGAGGTAAGACACAACAAAATCTAACTTGGACATTTTAATGTTCCTGAGCTTGTCCTTCAATACCTATTACCAACTTCCTTGCCTCGCTTGAACCCCGATAAAGACCAATGATGAAAATCTACATTTCTTTGGCTTTCTTATTCCCAATCAAGTGAGGGATAATGTGGTCTTTGACTCCTTCCAAGATAATCCTTCTTGCCTTGGCCTCTATCTTATTATGTTGAGCCAACTGTTGAGGATCTATCAATGTGGCTGAGATTTCATTAGCAAAATCCCAAACCCTTCTTCCTCCAACACCACTATTATTCTTTTCACACCATGAACAAAAGATGAATGCACCATCCAATCTGTCTTCAAATCTGTAACCCTGATATGTCATACTGCCAAAATCGAACTGTTGAATACAAATCGCACTGGTAGAGTCAATGTGCACTACTCAGAACCCTAACATCCAAATCGATTTGATAGCTTGCTCCCTCTGAATCACAGAGTCTGCTCCTAAAGATAAAATCTATGCTTGGTATTCAATCACATGTGAAAAATTGGAAAACCCAAATTTCTATTGCAGCAACTAATTTTATTTGTTAAATTTCTAAACAAATTATTTACTGCATCCTACAGCAAATACTGAAACTAATATATTGCAGACTTCACCAATTAAATTAAATGTGGAAACAAGAATCTGAGCAAGAAATAAATACACAACACATGACACCATTATTTTTGGAAAAATGTCCCCGGAAAAAACTAATGCAGGAAAACCAATGCAACAGCTGAGGGTTTGTATTATTATGCAGTAGTTTTCTGAATACAATCTTTGGATACCATGCTCGCTATCCAATACATAGAATCTAATTGCCATTAGATTAGTGAGAAATACCTCACACTATCACTGGTGATCCGACACTGATCCAGGCCCTGGATTGCTGGCCCCACGCTGGCTCTACGCAGTCAGTGCGTCATCCTAAGCAGTTCTAAGTCAACCTCTCTAGGGACCCATGTCACCTCTTCCTGGATCTTCTATTGTCTGGAGCTTCGTTCCTCTATCTCTCTGGTCTCACACCATAGCTTCTGCCTCTGGAACTTGACTTCCTAGCTGAATTTCAGACTCCCTCTGAAGCTTTGCGCTGCCTCTGTGTGGGATTACATTGCCTCGACTTCCTAGCTGAATTTCGGACTCCCTTTGAAGCTTTGTGTTGCCTCTGCGTGAGCTTACACTGCCCAACATGGCCTCTGAGTTGCCTCTTCTAGATCTTTCTCTGCCTCCTCTGCAATGTATTCCCAGATCAGGAACTCTTCAACCGGAACTATCCCTGCCCCTCACTGCAAGAAATCTCCTCAATCGATTCTCTAGCAACTACTGTGCTGGCCTCTCTGAGAAATTCGATCTTTTGATCTCTCACTCGAAGTGTTTTCCAAATGCCCATCGAAGTCCTTCTTATAATCCTCCAATAGAGTAATCAACAAACCATATTAGATTCTAATCAATGGCTCAGATCATTTGGACTCAATCTCCATCTTCTTCTAGAAGTTTCACCCTCCGGGTGGAATTTCCCAAACGATTTCTGGATATTGTGAAATACATGTGTCCTAGCCTCCCTACAAATTTTGAGGCTAAGAGCACATCCGATGCTACCAGAAATCAACATCACAAACTTAGCTCTGCTACCAGGTTAGATTTCCTTAAAACCTACTAATTGATTCGAAATTTCTAATTGTAAAACTAGAAATACAAACAATTGTTGAACTGGAAACGTAAATTGCAAATACATTGAGTTTTCTAACTTAACATGCACAACAGAAAATAAATAATAAATCTGAAAACAAACACATTCAATGCATAGAACACAAGATATACCCAGGAAACCCCAACTTAAGGGAAAACTTGCAACACTATGTGTTTTTATTGTTTTCTTCTTCAGCAAAGGATTTTCCTCTGGGAGTTACAATAAGGGAGAAACTTCCCTTTTATCACAAGAAAACACTCTATCACCTTGCCAGTACATCGATTCCCCTTTCTGCGTACTAGATCTGCAAAACTCTTGCACAACTCAACAATGTGGCTGACATGGGCGAGCGCACTTCCTTTCTCCTACGCGCACGTTCGAATGGAATACTCGTTGGGTTGTAATAACTCAGCCCTCACTCGATTTCTTCTGCTCAGATGCTGAGTATTACGATCTGTTGAATCCCTCGTTCTTCCTTCACTAATCTCTCACACCTGCTTGTGCTCAATATACTTACCACTAACTCACTCCTGTTGGAATTGTAGCAAGAAATGGCTTCATTTGACTTGTGCCTTAGTCAAATGGAGAAAATTTGATTTTCCACATCAACAGGATGACTTGGATTTCAGTTAGCTAGAGTGGCATGGCCTGGTTTACTAGTTAAGTCAGTAAATTCGACTTTGTAGGCTAGAAGTAGAGTTGTGCATGAGTTGGTTGCTAAGATCTAGCAATCTAGTGGAGTTATTGTTAGTTAAACTTAGTTATCTAAGCTCAAGTCACTAGTTGAGTTAGTAGGAGTTTAGTTGAGTAGTTATAACAGTTGTTAACTCACTAATCTATCAGTTAACTGAAAAATTTACTAAAAATAGACCCATTCATGCATGGAATTTGAATTGCCTAGTTGAGTGGATGGAAAAGGCACATTTGTATTTATAATTGTATACTGTTGAATGTACAGTGCTTTTGCACCGAGCAGGTGATCAATTTCCGTTGGATTTACGCAAGGAAATGGGGAATTTCCCTATTATTTAGGAGCTAATTTCCTCCAAGATTGCGCAAGGAAAGAGGAGGTTGGTTGAGGCTCGAATTGGCTAAGTGTTGGCTATATCGGGTCAGGAAGCAGAAGAACAGTTTTACAGTGCAGGGTGTGCTTCAACATTGAAGCAAGACATTGTAATTGTTTCTCTTTCTCATCTGAATTAACGCAAAGCAGTGGAGGGGGTTTTCCTAGTCGGGTTCCCCTATAAAGTCATTGTGTTCCTTGTGTTTTGATGGTTGCATGTGTTTCTATCACGTGTTTTCCTTTCCACAGAATAGTAGGGGAAATTTTCATCTCTTGATTTCAATTCAATTTCATTAGTAGTAGAAAATTTCTTGCAATTTCTACAACTCCTCTTATAATTTCAATCTCAACCCTAATCTCTCTCTCAATGGTTGAGATTCAATCATGATCAATCGTAGAGATTAAATCATAAGTTAACTTAGGAAATTTTAATTTTTCCTATGTTTAACTTTAGGAAATAGTTAAATAAGTTAATATTTTGCTAAAGTGGCAGTTTTCTTCTGCTAGTCTTATCACTTAGACAAGAAGAACCCTTCTCTACTCCAATCAGCATTTTGTTCATGATTCTCTTTTCTTGGTTCAATTAGACAAATATTGGTGGAGGCTACTAGGAGATGCTTGGATTCCTTTTGTTGTGCTTCTAGGTTAGTGGTTAGTGAGAAAAAAATCTTATTATTCACTGGTCAGGCCTAATGACCCCCTAGCTTGGATCCCCTCCATATACAATTGGGTCAAGCTTGAGGTGATTGTTCCATACCTAGGGATTTCATTTGGTGCAAGTCTTCAATGGTGAATATGTGGGACTAAGGCCTCCATGGGCTTTAGGAAAAACTTCTCATATGGTTATATAAGGATCCCTTTGTGGGAAAACTTGTAGTTGTTTAATGAATCCTACAAGTCTCTCAAATTTATTACATTTCTTGTAGGCTTTCAAGTAGGGACCAATTCGAGAAATCGGAGAAGGTCCTTCAATTTTTTCTATGGCCCGAGTATGGTGGTCAACAAGGAGTTCCTGTGGTTCCTTAGGGGTGTGTAGTATTCTAAGGAGGAGGGTGGTCTAGGCTTTATTGAGTTGCGACTTGACGTTGTATTTTGGCAACAAAATGGCTAGTTTGGTACCTTGAACTTTGAAGGTTCCACTCCATGGATAACCCTACTATGATATTGGTTCTAGACTACTAAACATTCACTTAAGGTATGAGATGCTTTCGATTTTGTGATATTATCTCCTTCCTACATCTCTTTAAGGCTTTTGGATCCTTCAGTTTGTCAGAGTATGTGGAAGGACCATAAGTTTTTTGCCCCTTTTTAGGTGAAACTTCTTTGGTAGCCACGCGGAATAGGACTTGGAATGGCACCCGACCCAAAGTTAGTTTCATCATGGCCTACCAAGTATCCCAGATTTCAAGTGCACAAGTTAAGCAAGAAAAGTATATTCTCTTGGAGGGATCTTTGAAATTTTGAAACGAGGGACTGGATTACTAGTTTTTTAGAAGGGCTAGATGTTATCTAACAGCCTTGATATCAAAGATATAATGGCCAATTCCTTTCGAAGCACTATACAAGTTGAATATTGATATGTAGGGAACTTTGTGATGAGTTTGGGGATGGAAATTCAACAACAAACCCTATGGTATGACACTAAAAATTAATACTCTCTCTCGCATAGGAAGCACCCTTTATCTTCTGTAATTAATCTCAAAAGGATCTCTCTTGATTTGAAGGATCAGTAGATCCATGGTTAAACATTGTTCGGCCACTCTGCCTCAGCTATAAATTTCAGGTTTTTCTTGGCTTGTTGTCTACCAAGGGCTTCTATCTAAAGCTTGTCTTGGTAAGGGAGCATTGACAGATGGTCTTTGCGTGGTTTGCAGCTGACCAATGACAGTGAAGCATATCTTATGAGATTGCAAGTTTGCTGCAATTTGCTTGACATTTTCAAACCAACAGTTAATGTTGTTTCAGGGACAACTTCATTGGCATGTAGTGTTGTTTGGTGACTGCTTGTCCATAGTACAGTATCTCTTCACAGTCATTTGGGATTGTCATAGGATCATTGGATTATTCCTCATTTGGAAGCTCCAGTGCAAAAAAAAATTCTGATGAGGTCCGTTCAGTGCAATCATTTTGTCACTCTTCATGGTAAGAGGTACGTATGCAATTGTCCACCAAATGTTGTTTGGCAACTCCTTGTCCATAGTACAGTATCCCTTCACAGGCATTTGGGATTGTCATAGGATCATTTGGAAGCTCCAGTGCAAATATGTTTTTTTCTGATGAGGTACGTTCAGTGCAATCATTTTGTCACTCTTCGTGGTAAGAGGTATGCATGCAGTTGTCCACCAAATGTTACTTTTGATTAAGGATGTCAAGGAATTAGATGTGCTAGTTTACTCTGAATTTATTTCTTCTTTAGTAGGTGCTGAGGAAGAGGATATAAGTCTTTATGGAGTTGAGAAGGAGGATATAAGTCTTTATAGTGTTGAGAAAAAGGATATAAGATGACTGTATACATCCCCCTGTTTCTTTTTTCTGCTTCGTAAACATCTACTTGTTAATATAAGATGTATAATTCAAAAAGGTTGGAATTGCAAGCAAGTTGCTCCAGGGAGTTCGTGGAAAGGCATGGATCTGTTCAGTCAATAACACCTATGAAATGAAGAATATATATGTATATATATATATAATCTTGAGGAAGAGGGTGACAATTTAAGGTGGACTGCACTGCTGACATGTTTTCATTGACCAAAAATAAGTTAATTGTAACTATATGAAAAACAGAACTGAGTGCATAGCCAGGCTTTAGAATGAAAATGGTAACCACACAGATGAGTGGACAAACTGCCTTTTTACATGTTCCATTTTTGTGATCTTGGAAACAATACCCAAGTACTAAGATGTCATTAAAGTTAAAGAAAAGTTTTTAGAACATGCCTCGGCAAGTGTCTCTCCAAGCAACCTTGCTAAAATGCGATGGCCTGGATCCTGCACCAAAGCAACCAGAAAAGAACTGAAACAAATCCATAATGATATTAATTTATAACAAAAAAACTGAAACAAATGAATTGAGAGATTTATTCTATTTTTGTTTATAACTTTCCATGCTCACAGAAGTGAGACTCTTCTTGTGGAAGGAACAATTCAAAAAACACAAACTAAACATTTGAGCATTTTCAACGTTAAATGAAACTAGAAGAAAAATTTAGAAACTAAATCATAAACTAACTTTGGTTGCCCGCCAGAGTAAATACTGATGCTGAGCTTCTCTATTGCTCAATATATTAACAGCATTGGTCTCTGCAATGGCTTCATCCATTAGCTCAAGCCATGCCTATCATACATGCGAAGTTACTCAGAAATGCATTTTAATAGAAAGTAGATCAGTCAATAAAATCCCAGTGCTGAATTGAAGGAAAGCAAAGGAAAAAAGAAACCTAGATACTAACTAAGATGAAGGAAATTACACAAGAATCAAACAATTCAGTGGCAGAGCCAACTCAAAATTCTAGCTAACCAAAAAATTAAATATAAGTGTAGCATGGATTAATACCAGAAAATAATCCCTGAAAGCAGCGTACAGGATATCTTGCTTGTATTTGCTTGAAGCAAATTTGGTCCATATAACGATAGGAGAAAAGAACCTTAGAGACTCAGATGTAATTTTGTCACCCCATGGTAGCAGCTGAATCCAATTAATGTATTTACGGTAAGTGTAGAAGGAGTGATGGAGTAAACAAATGCTTAACATACCATACAAATCAGTTAACTTCAACAAGTTGACTTGCATAGACCTTTGACTGAAATCTAGTTATTATAAAGTCTTATCATTTCAAGTTTCCGATTACCTCAACATATTTATGTGCTAGTGGCATTAACCTCGTGTAGTATTTCCTCTTATATTGCTCATTGTTCTGAACATCATAGAGAGGATTGAGATCCCTGCAAAGCCATAGTAGTAATTCCTAATTAGAGATTGCATGGATGATGTAGTACTTTAACATTCTTCTAGCATAATAAATTTATATTATAAACAAAGATTGAAGAGTTAAAAATTCGCAATACATCAATAAGACAAATACATTTCATAAGATATTTAAATTTTTAATAACATATGTAGTGATACAATTCAAATGAAAGTAACCTAAGCAGACGTATCTGATATTAATAAATGATTAGGTCTTTATCAGCTGAATCCATCATACCTAGAATGCAAAGGAAAGGAGATAATAGTACCATTCTATCACATGATAAAGGAATAATAATCATGAAAATAGCAAAATAGTGATACCCATGAGTCATAACATCCACACCTGATTGATCAGTCAACTTTATTAGTTGAGAAATGAGGTTAATTGACTACCATTCAATCTCACAAATTGCCTGCAACCCCTGCTATTTCCTTCCTCTGGTCTGCAAGATTTAGAGTAAATTTGGTCTGTACGATGGATTGTCATTGGTTTTTTGTCATGTCCCTTCCTAAATTATTTTGGATCAAGATTAATTTTTATATTAAGGGGCCAATTTTGGAGCTAGTGGGTCCCATTCAATTTTATTAGGAGATTTGACTTAGGAAAAGTTATTTTTGTTGTGGTTAAGTTACACATGGGGGCCACCCACACTAGGGAAATACACACTCCCTAGTTCGATTTGCATGGAGGTGGTTAAGTGAGGGCCCACGATTGAGGAAGAATTGGAGGAAAAAGTGCTCCACGAAATCTATATAAGGAAGGCATCCCTCCTCATCTCATTCATCTTTTGGCATATCGATTTCTCTTTGGTTGCTCAAGCTGCTTAGTCGAGTCATTTGTTGTTCAGCATGAGTTCTTCAAGCGAAAAGCTCACCCTTTCTTCGGGGGACTTCGAGTGCCACCCTAGGAAGGTTTTTCTTCATTTCTTCAGGTGGAGGATCTCATTGTGATTTACAACAGTTGCATTCATCTCCAGGTGGTGTGTATTATCGGAGGACGCAGTGAAGAGGAGGCCGAGTTGCTTGTGGTGTCTTGCAGTGGAGTTTGGGTGAGAGATTTTCTGTAGAGGAGGCATAGGAGGATTGTTGTGATTTTGGAGAGCTTGGAAACTGGAGGAGTGTGCTACTTTGCAAGGGTGACTTTCACACTGCCTGGGCCAGCGCAGATGCAGCACTTGGTGCTTACGTGGAGAGTAGAGTATCTTAGAGTATCAAGGTGCTATTGCATACTGCTCTGACTCTGAAGCATCATCCTCTGCACTACTGACGTCTGACATGTTGTACACCAACTACTACGATGTTGTTGCTATTGTACTGCTGCCTTTGACACTGCCACTGCCAATGCTACATCTGTACTACAACTCCCTCTGAATTGTTGCATCTGTGTTGTTGTTGGCACTACCACTGCCAACTCTCCCTGCACTGCAACCTGCTGCTGCTACTGAAATGGATTTTCAATCATACCCAACTGCTCTCTGAACTAAGTAAACTTAGCTCTTCTGACAGCCTTTGTGAGTATATCGACCACCTGCTCTCCTGTGGGAACATATTGTAGCTGTATTGCCCCATGTTGAACACAGTCTCTGATAAAGTGACAACGAATATCTATGTGTTTTGGTCGATCATGAAATACTGGATTCTCAGAGAGTTTGATGCAACTCTAATTATCGCAGTAAACCTTGGTCGCCTCCATCATTTTTCTAAATAGGCTCACAAGCAATTTTCTGAGCCATATGGTTGTGCTGGATGCCATATATTCTGCTTCTGTTGAACTTAGTGCTACCGATTTCTGCTTCCTACTACACCAAGATATCATCCCTGATCCAACACTGAAGCAGTACCCTAAGGTACTTTTTCGGTCTACCGAATTGCCAGCCCAATCTGCATCGGTGAACCCATTCAAGTTGATATCCTCCCCTCTAGAGTACTTCAACCCATATCCGATTGTTCCATGTACATACCTAAGTATGTATCTTGTTGCTACCCAATGCAACCTTTTTGGTTCCACCATGAACTGACTAAGAGTGTTGACAGCAAAACAAATGTCTGGTCTAGTGTTGACCAGATACATAAGCGGCCCAATGAGTTGTCTGTACAAGGTGGGATCTACTTCTTTATCCTCTGATGCGTCTATTTTCTTCCAGTTGGTGATTATGGGAGTAACCATGGGTCGGCAATCCTGTATTTTTGTTAAAATTGGCAACTAGGGCCAAACTCCATGTGGGTCATCTTATTTATGGCAGCTAATATTTTTCTTGGATCCCTCTCATCGAGAGGTGTAAGATTGATCTAAAGATCCTCCGATTCTGATAAGTATTCATGGAGTTATGAATTTATTTGCATTATAAGACAATTCGTCAAGGTCGGCCAGCAACCAAATAAACCCCACATGTGCTCAATGTTTTAGTATAAATAGAGGTGGCCTTCAAGTCATTTCAACACACTTGGGATCTCTTCCTCTCTCTACTTGTGTTTGGGTTTTAGAAGGAGGCGAAATCCTAAGGAATAACATTGCCCTGATCCAGAGGGCAGAAAGCCAGAACTGCCGGAAAAGCCAAAAAAGACTGAACTACCGGAACTGCTGAAAAAGCCGGAAAAGTCAGAAATGCCGGAAAAGCTAGAAAAGCTGGACTGCAGGAAATGCTGGAACTGTCGGAAAGGTCGAAACTGTCAAAGAAGCCGAAACTGCCAGAAAAGCCGGAATTGCCAGAAAAGCCGGAAAAGTCAGAATTGCCAGAAAAGCCGGAACTGCCGGAACTATTGGAAAAGACAGAACTGCCGGAAAAGCCGGAAAATCCGGAAAAGCTGGAACTATCGGAAAAGTCGAAACTATCGGAAAAGCCGGGACTGTCGGGAACAACTGGAATTGTTGGAACTGCCAAGAACAGCCGGAACTACCAGAACTGCCAGGAACTGGCGAAACAGCCGGAGCATCTATCTCCGAAGGAGAGCAGCATGCAAGGGACAACTAACTAACATTGGGACAGTTGTATGGTACTTACCAGCAAATACACCAAGCATGCAATGTTACAGCTAGCATGCAAGGGACAACTAGCATGCAACAACAAGCATGCTAGGGACAACAAGCAAGCAAGGGACAACAAGCAAGCAAGGTGCAGCCAACACACAGGTCAGGATGGCAACATGGTGTAGCAATGGCACATAATGTAGTACAGTGATGGGTGCAGTCATGATTAATGAAGTGTGATGAGATGTAGCATAATGATGATGGGTGCAACATGATGACGAAATGCAGTGCAACGATAGGTGAAGGAGTCACCTTGGAGAATTAATTGAAGCAGCATGTCTTCAATTGATATCATGTATCAACTTCTTAGAGATGATCTATGCTCTTATCTAGATAAGTCAAAGTGTTGACTTCTGTTGTAAATGTACTATCTCTCTCTCTCTCTCTCTGCTGAACTATTGAAGAACATATAAGAAGAATTGATCAAGGGTTTACCCACATTGGGGTTTGTCCCTGGCTAGCTTGTCTTCTACGATTTATGTTTATGTTCTATCTGTAGTTTACTTTAAAGTTGATGTGATTGCTAATCTGGAAAATATATTGAGCTAACTGTGAAAATTGAAATAAATTGCACTAAGCATAGAACATACCTAAATTAACATGGTATCGAAGCTAAGGTGAAGACAATGCCCAAGCAAGAGTGAAAGAGCAATCACCGAAGACAGTTGGGAAAGGACAAAAGGATCAATGGATTCCTCATCCCTCTTCAAATTCACCGAGGTTGAAGTCGAAGCAGAGAATATTATCAGAATAGCGCAGCAAAAGTTTCTGATGACCTACCTAAAGATCATTTCATTGGGAAGTCTGGATCTAAGGGTGGAAGGAAAGGCAGATGCCTTGGTTGCAATAAGTTCGGCCATTATGCGAAGGAGTATCCGAATGGCAGAGACACATCTCTTGATGAAGATAACAACCATTCCAGGGACATCTTCAATGATCAAAGGAATGACAGGTAATGCAGATCATCAAGGAAATGGCCGACTCTTCAAAGAAAGCAAGGAACCCCAGGAATGAAGAATCAAATGTTGTTTTTGATAAGATAAAGAAGTGTTATCTTGTATTGGCCCTCTCCTTCAGATACTTTGGGAATCTAGCTTATTGATTATAGTGATTCAAGGCACTTCATCAGATAGAAGAGTGCACTCTCTAATTTGGTAGAGATGGAAACAATCGTGGGATTATATTTGGAGTAGATGCCACCTATCCCGGAAAGGGTGTAGGGAATGTTGCCTCTCAATTGAATAAGGGTAACTCGATTCATTTACAGAATCTCTTTTTTGTACCTGATTGCAAGAAGAACCTGGTGTCCATCATGGAAATGGAAGTCAAAGGTTTTAGGGTGGGATTCATCGATGGAAAGGTACGTGTTAAAAAATATAATTTTCAAAGATGCTTTTACTCATGGGTTCAGGGTTGGCAATTTGTATCAAGTTGTAGGATGGTCCATTAGGGATCATGTCAATTGACATATCGCATCTATAACACCGGAGTTCTACCTATGGGTCCCTACCTAATGTGAGTCAAATGGTGATTGGGATGTCTGAATTCAAGTAAAGCATGAAGGTACATGTCTGGGATTTACCGAAGGAAAATCTTATAAGGGGACCATTCCCCTCATGCAGCAGGTCCATAGGTTTGGAACAACCCAAGGAGTTTGAGATTCATGATCAGAAATCTCATGTATACAAGTGGAAGAAAGCCCTCTATGGCTTGAAGCAAAACACCCCAGCCGTAGTATGAGACGATTAATAACTGTCTGATGAAGCTGAGATTCACTAGGAGTGAAACCGATCCCAACCATTACCCGAAGGTTGTGGATGATAGAACTCTCATACTGGCACCTTATGAGGACAACCTATTTCTGACAGGTGCAAACCCTCTCATTTGCAAAAGTAAGAGGGAGTTGGTTTCCGAATGTGGAATGATAAACTGCAACCCTGTGATTACCTCGAGGATCTTAACTTTCAGAAGTTATATGGTAGTGATGTCGGACCAAATTTGGAAAATACCTCTGAGTTTCATAAACTCATTTCCGTTGATGTTCTTGGTGAACTTCCGTCCGGATATATGTTTTGCAGTTAGCATGGTAAGCTCATATTTCGTTGAGCCTCACTGGATTGGTGCTAAGAATCTTCTGAGATATCTTCGGGGCACAATCTCTCATGGATTGAGATACACTGCCGGAAATATGAAACTGCATGATTATTCGAATGTTGACTGGGCAGGCAATGTGGAGAATCACTAGAGCACTTCTCAGTGTTGGTTCTCTTTAGATTCTGCTTCGATATCATGAATGAGCAGGAAGCAAAAGTCGGTTACTATAAGCACTGCCGAGATCGAATCCATAGCTACGAGTATGATCTCGTGTAAAGCTGCATGGTTGCAAAAGCTCTTAAGTGAGCTGTTTGTACACATGATGAATACCACTGTGATTCTCTGTGACAACCAAAGGGGGGATTCGATTATTGAGGAATCCCGTATTCGATGATTGCTCCAGCCAATAGACATCAAATACTGCCTTATCTGGGATATGGTAAGTCGATGAGCGACGAGGCTCCATCACATTGAGACTGATGTACAGGTCACAGACATTTTGTCAAAGCCCCAAGGAAAGGTCAAATCTGTGACTTTCCTGAACAACTTGGAGTCGTTGAGAGACCTTCTTATAAGGGTCTTGCATGTTGCATGCATTGAGCTCTGGGAACTCTGGGGGCTTGGGGTACTTACTAGAGCAACATACAACCACAAGGCGACTCACCCTCCCCTGGTGGTGCGCTATGTGATACCCCGTGGCGACTGTGGAACAGGATGATTAGTTCTCCTGTGGGCCAGGATGATTTGTTCTCCGTGGCAACTGTGAAACAGGATGATTAGTTCTCCTATGGGCCAGGATGATTAGTTCTCCGTGGCATCCACTGACAGGATGATTTGTTCTCCTATGGACAAGATGATTAGTTCTCCTATCGAGGCATCCTACCCATGCAGTCTGGGACTCATGGGAAGTACCTCTCATCTTATCAATGAGAAGGGAAATGAGGATAGGGACAATAGTAGTACTATCGATGGACACATCGTTGTATCTCCCGTACTCCCTATGCTAGGATGACCTCCATTGATCTGGGATCAATGAAACTGATCTGGGATCAGTATGAGTGGTTTGAGACACTCTCCTGTGATATTGATCTGGGATCAATAAAACTGACTTCGGGTCAGTAAGAGTGATGTGACACACTCTCTTCAGATGAAACTGACTTCAGGTCTGTAGAAAATGGTATGAGACATTCTCGATCAATTCTTCTTCTTCATCGTTCAGCAGAGCAAAGCAAAGCTCAGAGATCAAAGCATAGCAAAGCTCAGCAGATCAAAGCAGAGTAGAGCAGTGCAGGGCACTGGTGGCAGAGATAATACAGTCGAACATATGGATCAACGGATGGAGTTCTCCCTAGTTAAGAGGGAGTGTTAAAGTTGGCAACTAGGACCAAACTCCATGTGGGTCATTTTATTTATGGTAGCTAATATTTTTCGTGGATCCCTCTCATCGAGAGGTGTAGGATTGATCTAAAGATCATCCGATACCTACAAGTATTCATGGAGTTATGAATTTATTTGCATTATAAGACAATTTGTCAAGGTCGGCCAACAACCAAATAAACCCTACATGTGCTCAACGTTTTAGTATAAATAGAGGGGGCCTTCAAGTCATTTCAACACACTTGGGATCTCTTCCTCTCTCTACTTGTCTTTGGGTTTTAGGAGGAGAGATCCTAAGGAATAACATTGCCCTGATCCAGAGGGCAGAAAGTCGGAACTGCCAGAAAAGCCGGAAAAGACGTTACTGCCGGAAAAGCCAGAAAAGACCTTACTGCCGGAAAAGCCGGAAATGTTGGAAAAGCCGGAAACGCTGGACCGCCAAAAAAGTCGGAACTGTCAGAAACATCGGAACTGTTGGAAAAGCTGCAACTACTGGAACTGCCGGAACTGTCGGAAAAGATGGAACTACCAGAAAAGCCGGAAATGTCGAAAATGCCCGGATGGAAATGTCAAAACTGTCGGAACTGCCGAAAAAGCCGGAACTGCTGGAACTGTCGAGACTGTCGGAACTGTCGAGAACAGTAGGAACTGCCAGAACTGCCGGGAACTGGCGAAACAGCCGGAGCATCTGTCTCTGAAGGAGAGCAGCATGCAAGGGACAACTAGCATGCAACAACAAGCATGCTAAGGACAACAAGCATGCTAGGGAAAACAAGCAAGCAAGGTGCAGCCAACACATAGGTCAAGATGGCAACATGGTGCAGCAATGGCACATAATGCAATACAGTGATGGGTACAGTCATGATTAAAGAAGTGTGATGAGATGCAGCATAGTGATGATGGGTGCAACATGGTGCAACGCGGTGAGGTGCAGCATGATGACGAAATGCAGCACAACGATAAGTGAAGGAGTCACCTTGGAGAATTAGTTGAAGCAGCATGTCTTCAACTGATCTCATGTATCATCTTCTTAGAGATGATCTATGCTCTTATCTAGATAAGTCAAAGTGTTGACTTCTGTTCTAAACGTACTATCTCTCTCTCTCTCTTTGTTGAACTATTGAAGAACATATAAGAAGAATTGATCAAGGGTTTCCCCACATTGGGGTTTGTCCCTAACTAGGGCCACATCTTGTGTCCTCTTGTCTTGGCTTGTCTTCTGCAATTTATGTTTATGTTCTATCTGCAGTTTTCTTTAATCCTGATGTGATTGCTAATCTGGAAAATATATTGAGCTAACTGTGAAAATTGAAATAAATTGCTCTAAGCATAGAACATACCTAAAATTAACAATTTTGAATCTCTTCAAAATCTCTATAGCATACCTTCCTTGTCCAAGGAAGATCTCCCCATTATTCTTCCAAAGTTCCAACCCCAAAAAATAATGCATCAATCCCGAGTCCTTCATGTCGAATTCAAATTCAAGATTCTTCTTGCAGTCCTGGATGAGCCTAGATGATCTAGTTAGGAACAGGTCATCTACATATACTACCAGAATCAAAGGCTCATTCTCTACCAGTGAATAGTAAAGATTGGGATCAACATCACTCTTGACAAATCCCAACAGCTGCAAGTAACTATCAATTCGACCATACCATGCTCTAGGTGTCTACTTGAACCCATATAGGGCTTTCTTTAACTTGCAAACATGAGACTTCTTCTCATGAGTTTCGAAGCCTTCAGGTTGTTCTATATACGCCTCTTCTTCTACCACTCCGTTCAAGAATGTTGTCTTGACATCCATCTGGTGAATCTCCCATCCCATTTGAGCTGCTAGGGATATAACAGATCTGATAGAGGTGTAACAAGCAACTGGGGCGAAGGTCTCTTCATAGTCTATCCCTTCTTTCTGAGCATGCCCCTTTGCTACGAACCTTGCCTTGTACTTCTCTATGCTATCGTCTACAACATAGTTGATCTTGTAGATCCATCGTCATCCTACAATTGATCTACTTTATGGTCTATGTACTACTTCCCAAACATCATTTGTCATGATGGAGTTGTACTCTTCCACCATGGCATCCACCTATACTTGGTGTTGAACAACTTCCTAAAAGCTAAAGGGTTCTCCAACCTAAGCTACCAATGCTTGGTATCTACCTGGTTGTCGACGTTGCCTCTTCTCGGCTCTAGGAGCTCCAACAAACTCCTCTGTGTCCCTCGGTGTTTACCACACCTCTTTGCTCGTTCTACCACTAGTTGTGGGAGGCTCAACCAACTCTTCCTCCTGATCTTGTTGTTTCATCCGTTGAGAAGCATCTGCATTTCCTCCCTCTGAGGAAATACTGGTACTGGTCACTGTACTCGACCCAGTTGTATGTTCTTTTGCCTGTCCTTCTTGCTGCCCCTGATGCTCTTAGACTAACAAAACATCTCCTGACTGATCTTCTGCAACCATTTCACGAGATTTCTTGAAAGCTCTATTTTCCATGAACTTTGCATCCCATCTTAATACAATCTTCCTGATCCAATTCGTTGCGCTTCTCATCTAGAATGTGGCAATAAGCCACGCTTCCGAAAATCCTAAGATCACTGACTTTCGGCTTCTTCCCTATGAATACTCCTTTGGGCGTTCTCTTCCGCAATGCTCTATAAGGAGTTCTATTATGGATATATATTGTCGTATTGCAAGCTTTTGCCCGCAGATACTTAGGTAGATCTTGATGATACAACATGGCTTTGGCTTCCTGTTAAATTGGCAACTAGAGCCAAACTCCATGTGGATCAGCTTATTTATGGCAGCTGATATTTTTATTGGATCCCTCTCGTCGAGAGGTGTAGGATTGATCAAAAGATCATCTGATTCCGATAAGTATTTATGGAGATATGAATTTATTTTGTTTATGTAATTATTATCAAGCCGACCAGCTCTTATGTAGGCTCTAGAAGCCCAAACGTCATGTCTATTCAATCATCCGCTTTTAGTATAAATAGATGAGGATTTTATGTCATTTGGACACACATTCTTGAGGTGATCTCCTCTCCATGTCTTGGGTTCCTGGAGAAGGAGAGAACCAAAAGGATACGCTGGTCTAAAAGTTTAAAGAAGTCCTAGCTGCAAATAAAGCCCTAATCTCAAGCAACGTGTAGCCCTAAATTCATGTCTATAGAAACATCTATACGCTGGCTATGATACAACGCACCAAGATATCCTAATACGCAGCACAAAGACATGTTCACGTAGCAAATGAAACTGTTGTCAAGGTATGAAGTCGCAGTCATGTGTTAAGGCATGAAGACGCAGTCATGGTACCCACGTGAAGCACAGTTGACCGCAGCATGAAGTGAAGCCGCAAGCATTAGAATCACAGTTGTTCTCGCAGTCAAAGAAGAAACTGAATCCACGTGAATGTTGGGTACGGGTATATGCAGATCATGGAGAATACGCGCAGGCAATACGCAACCACAATAGATATATATACACGTTGTAATAAGACTTGTGACACATATTTCTAAGTGAAGGTTATACACTGTTTTATACGTTGTTCATAGTGGGTGAGACATGCTGTTCAAGAAGCCCTAAACGCTGTCGCTATAATAGATATACCTAGCTGCAATTCATTGTAATGATGTCCATCATACACTGTAATGAGACAGCAGTATAACGCACAGAATGGAGAACACGTTGTCTTCATGAAGACAGATAGCGTGATGCCATAACCTTGGATCCGTTGCCATCACTACACGCAGTTCATATATATATATATATATATACACGTTGTTCAGCGTTGTTCATATTATGAATATATATATATATATATATATATATATATATACGTTATTCATATACACAGAGATATCTACTTCGGTTATAACTGCTGTCCAGCATGATTATGAAGATCGCTCGCCTAAGGAGGCCCTAACCACAGATAAGAGAGGCCTAATACGCACTCCCTGAATAGACACTATCACAGCAAATCGAAGCCTGTTGACAGCAAGAAGGAAAGTTTGAGTTGCTGTAGGGAACAACATTGTCATAGAAACAGGATTGTTTGCGTATTCTTTTGTGATTGCATGAAGTTGTTCTCTTCTTGTAGGAGAACCGACTTAGAGGAGCTAAGGGATAGATCTGTTGGGATCTCGTTGGAAAGACAAGAAACAAGGTTTATGTTGCCTGGAAGCCACAGAAAGACTGTGTTAGGCTGCAGGCCATAACACCACAGTCTAGGATTGTGTACGAGTTTTAGGACTTGTACTTATCAACAGCATATTCAGAGAAGTGTCCTAGTTTGTTTGAAGGACTGTTTTAATAGTGCTTGGTACCCTAACTGGCATCATGATGACAGCAGCAAAGTATGTACAGCATAATGATGGAAGGGAGTAAAGTTGTGTACAACAACTCAACAATAGAACACTGTGATGCAACATGGGCAGCATGAAGCTTGGTGAGATAATGGGCAACATGGGCAACATGAAGCTTGGTGAGATAATGGGCAACATGGGCAGCATGAAGCATGATGATGCATGAGCAGCTGAAGTATTAAGTCATGGACAACTTGATGTATGGGTAGCAGTGATCATGAGCAGCATGAAGATGCATGATGTAGCATGATGATGCTACACGGTAAGGTGCAGCAAATGAATGAAATGGATAGGTGAAGTCGTCACTAAGGAGATTCAGTTGAAGCAGAATGTCTTCAACTGATCTCATCATCACAGGAAATGATCTATGCTCAGATCCAGATAAGTCAAAGTGTTGACTTCTATTGTAAATGTACTCTCTCTCTCTCTGCTGAACTTTGAAGATAAAAGAAGATTTGATCAAAGGGTTTCCCCACACATTGTGGGGTTTGTCCCT
>APFE030065535.1:81303-115561 GCA_000404065.3 Pinus taeda | reverse complement strand
ATCTATCCGAGAACTACCACTTTGGGAAGGGCAACATTGGTCCATGGACCCATGTTGCCCCCAGATTTCCCAAAAAACGTCGTTTAGGGCCTCAAAACGGCTCCGGAAGTTCAGGACCCGAAAAAAAAACTGCTAAAAATAGTAAATTTGTGCTACAATTAAGGAAACTGAAAATGCTGAGAAAGACAATGGTGGGGGTCCAGGTGGACTTGGCAGGTGGCCACCAATATCCACCTGGATCACACATATGATTCCGCATCACATCAAGTAGGAATCATGAAACAAGTAAGAAAATAAGATCTCACATGAAACATCAAACAGTGATCTATGAAACACAATGCATCTCATAGAAAAATAAGTACATGAACGCATTGCATATATCTCACATCCCAGGGCCATTTGAAGAAAAGGATGTCAAACTGCTGAAGTTGGTCGTACCATCAATCTCTCGGTGTCGAATCACATGGAAATGACTACTCGCACATGAATGCTGACACCTACACTCCAATTTGAAAAGCGGCCGAAAAATGAAATGATCAAATGGAAAATCTGAATCTAGCATCAGATTTGTGGCGTCGAATATGGTAAAATCGACTGTCAAATTTCTGCATTCTGATAAAGTGAAAATTTGGGGCTTAAGGAATCTTTTAGATTCCCCCTAGATTCCTCAAAGATTCCCTCCTTCGGGGCATCTAAAGGTCTGCTACTCAAATCAAAATTCTGACTGTGCCATCAGGTTCGTGTTGCCAAGAGGTGAAAGATCAACATAAAATTTGTCCAATTTGGACACTGGCAAAATTTCGCCCTCCTGAGAATTTGGCTCAATCATGGTTCCCCCTGTGTTTTTCCCAGGTTCATGGTTCCACCTGCAAAACAATTAAAAATTACAGTCTCAGTTTCTAGGCCGTGCCCTTGGCCTCCGTGCACTGGAGAAATGGGTTTATATCAATTTTCCTGGGCGGATTTTACCACATGAGTTGGTTGTAGGCGGATTGGTAAAACGTCGAATTATAAGGAGGAGGTCGGGTGGTCAAACCCTGACCCCTCCATATTGAAACCCTTTTCATTTTGAAAACCCGCATTAACATTTGTTTTTGGGGTTGGGTCTGCATTGGGCAGCGTTCCCTTTAATGTCTGCGGCACATTTGAAATGGCGGTTGGGTTGTATTGAATGTACGGTCAGTTAAGGTTTTGGTTGACCGTAAATGGGTTGTGGTTTTAATGTTTTGGGTTGGTACATGGGGCTGCCCGGTGGTGGCCGGCCCACATGGGCTAGGCGGATTCAATCCCTGTTGGCCCCACATTTTCGTACATTTGGGGTGTTGGGGTGTGGGTCAGGTCCACCAGAGGTGGCCTGCCCGCTCTTTAATATAGTTATATGGTGGTTGACCAGAGGGTTCGGTCGGGTCACGGCCGCCGACCCATATTTAAATATTAATTTTGTTGTGCAATGTGGTTGGGCCGGTGGGGGTCATGGTTCGTCGCCCTTTAATAATTAAAATTTGTTTTTAATTATAGTTTTGGAATTCGACGGAGGTGACGGGGATCATGGCCCGTCACCTATTTAATATATTTTATTTTTATTTTATAAAAACAATCACATTTTTCCAATTTTGTCTAATACAAGGGATACTAGACAAATTAACAATCCAACAAATTTGCTCACTTTTGGGAGCTAGGTTTCATGGCCCGGGGTTGGTCAAATTGTAGGACACTTAAACCTGGCCCACAACCCAACTTTGGCCAAAACTTTGACTGGCTCATTCTCCCTCATACGAGCTTGGATTGACAAACCATTTGCACCATTGCGATCAGGACAACAAGATCTATGCTCTAGTCCTGGTTCAACAACATTATGATCACGATCATTTTTGAGCTTCCATAAGCCCTCTTTGTCTTGTGTGTGTCTTTGGAGCTGCCTGGATCAATCCTCCCCACTGAGGAGCTTTTGGTCCTCCAAAAGCATGAAAAATAATTTGCAACTTCTCTTTACCTTTTTTGCATCACAAGCGTCCTTGAAAAGGTCTCACTTCCATCTCCTTCACCTTTGTTCTTCAGAACCTCAAGCGATGATTCGACACCTGCAACCTCTACAACCTGTAGTACATTGTTTTTGCAAATTACATGCTTGAATTACATGACCAACTAATGCCCCAAGCCTCCCATACTTGCCACGAGTTTATAACACATAATCAGTGGTCAAGTTTACATCAAAATGGAAACAATACCCCAGCTACGAAAACAAGGCTGAAGTATCATTGTTGCTTCAACAAGTGACGGAAAACAGAGCATCACTGCAACACATGATTTACAAAAATAAGGCCAAACACTATTGTTTCTTTGACAAGTAATGGAAACACAACATCATTTTCACAGTTTAAAATACAACACAAAAGAAGACCAGACATCATTGTTGCTTAACAAGTGATGGAAAACACATCCTCACTTTTTACATTTTAAAATGCAATAAATGATTTATAAAAGCATGACCAAGACAAGCTAACATTTTTAGAAACCATTTTTCACTTATTAATGTGAATGGGTCACCCCCCTGATGTAGGAGCATCCAGACTTAGCCAATAACGTGATTGTCTGTTCACATTTTGCGGCTAACATTAGATGAATTTCATTGACCTGAGTGGTCAAAATCAGTTTTAGTAGAGAGGGTTGGATCTCTCGGATTTATCTTTTCTTTAATTATTGTAATAATGAGATCATTGTATTATTTCTAGAATAGCAGATAAGTTATTAGTATAGGTGTGTATCAGAGCTTGAGAATAGGGATTTAATGGTTGAGTTGATAAATATAGAGATTGAGTTGTCAATGCAGTTATAATAGGATTTGATTAATAAAAGGAAAAAGAATGTAATGACAAAAAGATTAGATGATCAAGAATAGAGTAAGTGAGAGGTGTGATAGAGATAGGGTTTTAGATTGAAATAGAGGTTAGACAAACTATTGTAATCAAGCTGAGAGGACCAAAACTTTGTAATTTCCATTTTGTTGAATAATTGATTGAAGTGTGGTGTGGACGCACTGTTCTAGTGAAGAAATTCATTTGTAGCTGTGTATTGGCATTCTGGACCCTAATCAGGTATTTTTCTCTGTTTAAACACATTATTTATAAATCATAGTCGATTAGTGTTAAGGGTTAATATTGTGCTTAAGTGCTAAACCTTTCCTTAAGCGTCTTTCTTAAAATTATGAATTAAGCACGTGGGTACTATTCAGAAAGTGGTAAGCAGTATCTTGCATGCCCTAAAGGCTGGAAATGGTATTTCTAAATTTCACGTGATTAACCTTAGCGTGTGACAAATAAAATAGGAAAACCACTTTTCTCGCGCGCTCTCTACTTGATATCGATCAAGCAAGAATCTGCACAAGATTGCGTGACAACCATTCGATTGGACGGGCCACATCGATGGTGGAGATCGTCCGGTTAGTCGATGATTAGACAATGTAATATCCGTTGGATTTGGAGAAGTGAGATCAACGATGCAGATTGAAGCGCTTGATAAAAGGAGAAGTCAACGAGGGACCGACAGTGGTTGGTCAGATAAGCGGGACCCTTAGGGGGAAAATACACATACAAAATCTAAGTAACACGCAGCTGATTGGTTCTAAAGTCAACCAATAGTCTAATTCCAGACTACCACCTCATTTTCATCAACCTCCTGCGTCACCTCCTGTGGTGGTTTTGCTTGTTGAATAGTTGTTTCACCTGGTTCATGCACCGACGCTTTGTCTTTAAGGCATGCTCTAGATGGAGCCTCCAACAAGTGGCTCTTTGATGACCACCTTTGTTGCAATGACTGCAATACTTCTTCTTCCTCTAGATCTACTTAACATGTTTCTTTACTTGCTATTGAGGGGGTCTTTCATGCCTCCTCCTTCTGTGTGCTGTTATTCTTTCCAACACTTAGAAAATGTATGGTTATGTAATCCACAAAAGGGCATGTTTTTTGATTCCATGATTTACGTTCACCTTTAACGACATGATTATAATTGAAATGAACATTCAAATATTGAGAGTGGTTATACCTTTCCTAGTTGTTTCTAGTGTAAGTATGGTGATAAGAGCTTGTCTCGACTGTTTCCCTACAATAGACATTGCCATGGGATGATGGGGATGTGTTCCCATCATTCTCTTTCCTCGACGATTTCAACAATGTCTCGGAAGAATCTGACACCTTCGAGCATTCTCCTTCCGTGTATCCCAAGCCTGCAAATTGAAGTCTCTGCACAACCTCCAATGGTTGAGTTATGCCTTGGTTATTAACACCAAGTTCTTTTTCCTCCTTGTACCTCATCTTGGTAAGGAGCCTCATGTTTGTCCATGTAATTGGTATCTCCAAATATCCAACAAAAATCATACTATGTGAAGACGACACTGGAAGGAAATAAACATCTTTTACCTCCACTGTCGAGTTGGAAAGAATTGATGAGGGCTTCTCATCATCTATCATTGGTGGTTCTCTTGTTGTCGTGGTGCATTACCCAAATTCCTTTCCGACATACCCAAGTCCTACTTGACGGGGTAATTCCTCTACTTTGATGGGGTTGACAATGCCTTGACCATTAATTCCCAAGCCTTTTCCTTCATAACCCACTTTCTTCAATAGCTTGGAGCCAATTCTCGTGTTATGATTTTCAAAAATAGCGAAATCATCATCAAGAAACATACATGAAGATGGAGAGTTACTTTTTACCTCACATGGGTCACGCTGCAGCTTTTCCAAGGCCTCGTCCTTTGCTTGCATCTGTCGTAGCAAAATATGTTTCTTCTCTTTCTCTTCATGTAGAAGCATCTTCAATTCAACATTCTCCGTTTGAAGATTTTGATTGTTGTGCTTCAGTTCTTCCAGGGTCTCTTCCATGGCTCGCAACTGAAGATGCAATCACTCCTTTTCCTTTGTCTCTTTCTGTAGAGCTTTATACATTATTTCCACCCTTTGGGAAATTTTGAGCATGGTTTCATATATCACTTTTTCATCCTCTGTCGCTGCATGTTCCATTGTTCATGCTTGTAATTCACATCCATGCAAAGACCGCTCTAATACCAAACTTGATCCGAGTTGACTCAACTCCAGGATTTAACCAAGATCTTTTGCTTTCATGATGTGATTAGAATTGCAATTAAAATAACATAAAGGAACATAAATTCATATTGTAAAGAAGAAGGAACATGATAATCATCAGCAACATAAAACACAAGACATTGATAACAAAGTTCGTCCAGGAGGGACTACGTCTCCGGGCCTCTGTGTCAAGATGGTGTAGGCCACTACAATAAGTGCTGGAAAGAGTGATGATGTACATAGGTGGTGACATCGCTATCATACAAAGAAAATTCCCTCATGCAGGAGTGGTTCCAAGAGATGTTCATTTACAAGAACTCTCATTCAAAAAGGACTCCTATCTGTATGACCTAAACTCATGCATGATAATGAGCATCCCACCAACATGGCATAAACGCGATCTCAATGCAAACATACATGGCGACACATGAGTATCCCATCAACATAAAAACAAAGGGATCTCAAACAAAACATGAATAATCATGACAACAAGTAAATCCCATAGATGATTCTGCATCACATCAAGCAGGAATTTGAAACAAGTAAGAAAAGAAGATCCCACATCAAACATCAAACAGGGATCTATGCAACACAATGCATCTCATAGCAAAAGAAGTACATGAACGCACTGCATATACCTCACATCTTGGGGCCATCTGAAGAAAAGGATGACAAACTTCTGAAGCTAGCTGTACCATCAATCTCGCGGCGTCGAATTGCATGGAAATGACTACTCGCACATGAATGTTGACACCTGCACTCCACTTTGAAAAATGGCCGAAAAATGAAATGATCAAATGGAAAATCTAAATGCACCATCAGATTTGTAGCATCGAATAGGGTAAAATCGACTGTCAAATTTTTGAATTCTGATAAAGTGAAAATCTGGGGCTTAAGGAATCTTTTAGATTCCCCCTAGATTCCTCAAAGATTCCCTCCTCCAGGGAATTTGAAGATCTGCTACTCAGATCAAAATTCTGATTGCGCCATCAGGATTGTGTCACTGAGAGGTGTAAGATCGACATAAAATTTGTCCAATTTGGACACTGGCAAAATTTCGCCCTCCTCAGATTTTGGCTCAATCATGGTTTTGCTTGTGTTTTTCCCAGGTTCATGGTTCCACCTGCAAAAAAATTAAAAATTACAGTCTCGGTTTTCATGCCGCGCCCTTGGCCTCCATGCATTGAAGAAATTGGTTTATATCAATTTTCCTAGGTGGACTTTACCACATGAGTTGGTTGTAGGTGGATTGGTAAAACGTCGAATTATAAGGAGGAGGTCGAGTGGTCAAACCCCGGCCCCTCCATATTGAAACCCTTTTCATTTTGAAAAACCACATTAACATTTGTTTTGGAGGTCGGGTCTGTATTGGGTAGTCCGCCTCTTAATCTCCATCACACTTTTAAAATGGCGGTTGGGTTGAATTGAATGGACGGACGGTTAAGGTTTTGGTTGACTATAAATGGATTGCAGTTTTAATGTTTTGGGTTGGTATATGGGGCCGCCTGATGGGGGTCAGCCCACGTGGGCTGAGTGGGTTCAATCCCCATCAGCCCCGCATAACTGTTCTGCATACATTTGGGGTGTTGGGGTGTGGGCTAGGTCCACTAGAGGTGGCCCACCCACCTCTTTAACATTGTTATATGGTGGTTCACTAGAGGGTTTGGCGGGGTCATGGCTATGACCCATATTTAAATCTTAATTTTGTTATGAGGTGCGGTTGGGTAGGTGAGGGTCATGGCCCGTCGTCCCTTCAATAATTAAAATTTGTTTTTAATTATAGTTTTGGAATCCGACGGAGTTAGCAGGAGTCATGGCCCGCCACCTAGATATATATATATATATATATATATATATATATATATATATATATATATATATATATATATATAATATATATATATATATATATATATAAGATATAATAATAAAATAATAATCACATTTTTCCAATTTTGTCTAATATAAGGGATAATATACAAATTAACGATCCAACAAATTTGCCTGCTTTCGGGAGCTAGGTTTCATGCCCCGGGTTCAGTCAAATTGTAGGACACTTGAACCTCGCCCACAACCCAAATTTGACCAAAAATTTGACTGGCTCGTTATCCCTCATACGAGCTCAGATTGACTAACCGTTCACACCATTACGATTAGGATGACAAGATCTACACTATGGTCCTTGTTAAATAACATTATTATCACTTTGATTTTTTACCTTCCATAAGCCCTCTTTGTCCTTGTGTGTCACTGGAGCCACCTGGATCAAAGAAGGATGTGGCTAAAGCGAGCAAGATCATATTGGAGGGAGTTCAGGATCATATTGTCTCGAATCTCCATGGGAAAGAGAATTCATTTGTGATGTGGAAAATACTAACAGATTTGTTTGAGAATAATAATGACCATAGCAAGATGGAACTCAAAGACAAGCTTTGAAGTATTAAGATGCAAAATAATGCAACAATTCCGCAGTACCCAAGCAGGTTTAGAAAGTGTCATAATGAACTTGGTGGGGTTGACGTTACTGCCCCTGAAGAAGATCTAGTACCTCTATCCTTCTTAGTCCTTCCCAATAGTTGGCATAGTTATCAAGATTCGGTAAATGGTAGAGACCAACTACCAAGCTAGGAGTGGTTATGGCACGATCTAGTGAAGGAAGAAATACAACAAAGAAACATAGATGAGACTTCATCCAAGGGCGAGAATGAAGATAATTGTGCCTTGGCTGGAAAGGCAAAAAAAGGGAACGAGAAGAAATCCCAATCAAAAGAAGAATCTAGTGAAGGGGGAAAGAAGGCAGACTTGTCCAAAATCAAGTGCTTTCACTATCATGAAATGGGACACTATGCCACGAAATGTCCATACAAGAAGGCAAGCAAGGAGACCGCAGGAGGAGTAGTGGGTGTCATCTTGGCTTCACATTTCGAACTTGATTTTACCCTCATTGCATGCTTGACAAGCATAATGATGGGTAGTGTATGGTATCTCGATAGCGGGGCCTCATTCCACATGACGAGAAACAAATAATTTTTTAATGACTTGGAGAAGGATCTATCAATTCACATTGATATGGGAGATGATGGAAGGTATAGCGCGATCGGTATTGGTACAATGAATTTTCAAAGGGAGTTTGGATCCCCTCTCAAACGCAAGGATGTGATGTTTGTTTCGGGTCTGAAGAAGAATCTTGTTTCCGTAGATGTGTTGGAGGACCATGGATATGATGTGATATTCAACAAAGGGAGGGCTTTCCTAAGATATATCGCCATGAAACAAGTGAAGCAGATCGAGGTTTGAGTGAAGAACGTCTACAAATTAGATGTGGAAGACTGTGCAACATTGAGCACAAAACAAAGAAGGTGCATAGCTAAGATGACAATGAATTATGGAATAAAAGACTTGGCCATTTGCATCATGGTGCTTTGAAGATCATGCAACAGATTTATACAGGCCTTCCCAAAGGAGAACTAGAGTAGCAGTATACATGAAAAGGGTGTACATTGGGGAAGCAAACAAAATCCACCTTCAATGATCAAGACAACAGAGTGTATGCAATCCTTGAAGGGATCCACTCTGATGTTTGTGGACCTTTATTGACAGCCTCCACTACCAAGCACATGTATTATGTTATGTTTGTAGATGATTTCTCACGAAAGTGATAGATCTACTTCATGCAGGAGAAAGACTAGACATTCTCAAAATTTATTGAGTTTAAAGCACTTGTTGAGAAAGAGATTGACAAGAAAGTGAAGGCTCTTAGGAGCGATAATGGTAGTGAGTACATGTCGAATGAGTTTAAAAATTTATGTGCAAAGGAGGGCATTCGATGGGAGTTGAGAACACCCCACAACCACCAACAAAATGGGGTGGTTGAGAGGAAGAATAGAAGTCTTGTGGGAGCAACGAGGGCGATGTTGCATGACAAATCCTACCTCTACCCTTATGGGTTGAAGCATGCAACACAACAATCTATTTGTAGAACATGATTCGTCACAAGATTCTTGGTATGAGTACACCATATGAAGATTTTTCAGGGAAGAAAATAGACATGTCACACTTTAAGATATTTGGATCATCATTTTACTGCCATTTTTCCAAGGAAGCAAGGAAAAATCTAGAGCTTACAATAGAGTTGGGCATATTTGTGGGGTACACTAATACACTTCACAACTATCATGTGTACTTTCCATCTCCGAGGATGACAGTGGTTAGAAAAGGTGTGAAATGTGATGAGGAGAAGGAAATGAGGTGTTCTCTTGAGAGGGAGCTTTAGTTGCATCCTGTTCAGGAGCTTTTGGCTCCAAAATAAGAACCTTAGGAAGTTGTGGAGAAGCCACAAGAAGAGTAGCAAAGAGTGGAGACATCCACTCAAGTAGAGACATCCGGAGAAGGAAGGAATTGAACTAGGGACACTAACAGATTATTGTAAGATGCTAGAGAGAATATGGGAGCACCCACATCACAACAAAGGCAGAGGAGGTCACCAAATTAGTACATTGGCTACATGGTTCTGATGAGTGATATGGTAGAGACAAAGCCATCCTCATGCGAGGAAGTTGTAGAGCAACTAGTATGGGTTGATGCTATGGTAGAGGAGTATGATCCCATTTTCATAAACATTGTTTGGGAAGTGTTCCCAAGACCAGAAGACAAATCGGTGGTTGGTTCGAGATGGATTTACAAGGTAAGGCATGCAACAGGCAAGAGCATAGAGAAACAAAAGGCCAAATTTATGGCCAAGGGGTTCTGTTAGGTGGAGGGAATTGACTATGAGGAGACCTTTGCTCCAGTAGCAAGGTACTCATCCATAAGGTCTATTCTAGCACTGTTAGTGCAAATGGGGTGGAAGATACACTAGATGGATGTGAAGACATCATTCCTCAATGGAGTTATTAAGGAGGAGGTGTACATTGAGCAACTGGAGAGGTTTGAGACCTTTGACATAGAGTCACATGTGTGTAGACTCAAGCGAGCGTTGTATGGACTCAAGCAAGCACCCCATGCTTGGTATACCAGGATCAATAGCTATCTCACCATTTGGGATTCATCAAAAGTGAAGCAGATGCAAACCTTTATAACATTGTGGTAGAAGGTAACTTATTGATTATTGTTTTATATGTCGATGAATTGATCCTTACTGGTGATAAGCAACTGATCAAACCTTGCAAGAAGGACATTGCAAGAGAGTTCGAGATGAAGAACATGGGCCTCATGCACTACTTGGTTTGGAAGTATGGAATGGAGATGGGGAACTGTTTGCCTCTCAAGGAAAGTATGCCCATGAGGGACTGAAGAAGTTTTTCATGGAGAGTAGCAAACCCATGAACACTCCTCTAACAGATAACCAAAGGAAATAGGATGCCACTTTAGGTGAGGAAGTGGAAGCTACCATTTATAGGCAACTTGTGAGTTCTCTCATGTATTTGGTGAAGACACAACCAAACATGTGTTATGCCATTAACCAACTTAGTCAAGCCATGGTTAATCCAACTAAAATGTATTTGAAGGAAGCAAATCATGTGTTGAGATACCTCATAGGCACTACTAAGTTTGGTCTTTGGTACAAACAGATAGAGGGAGTGAAGCTGAAAGGCTTCACATATGCAGATTGGGTAGGGAGTCCATCAGACAAGAAGAGAACTTCAGGAGGAATTTTCAGTGTTGGGTCAATAGTAGTTTCTTGGTACAACAAGAAGAAGATATTTGTGGCATTCAACTCAGGAGAAGAAAATTACATGGCTGTAAGTCAAGCAACATGTGAGGCTATCTAGATGAGAAAGATTCTTGTTGGGTTATTTGGTCAAAAGATGGATGCTACAATGATTTACTGTGACAATCATAGTTGTATCAAACTCTCTGATAATCGAGTATTTCATAATCAATCCAAGCATATCGACATCTAGTATCACCATCTACGAGATTGTGTGCAGATGCAGATAATGTTGTTGCAGTACATTCTGAGGGAGGAACAAGATGCAAATATTTTGACAAAGGCTTTCTCAAGAGGAAAATTAGATTTCCATAGAAGTGGGATTGGGGTATCTGATAAACCTTTTCTTTATAAGAGGGAGTGTTGAAAATTCAGTAAGAAAATCTAGTTTTGACTTTGCCTTGGTCAAACTAGATTAAATTTGAATTTGAATTTCAACAAAATACTTGGAGGTAGTTAACTGAGGTGACATGGCTCTCGTCACTCAGTTAACTCAGTAAATTCAAGTTGGAGACACTTGAGTTTAGTTCTACGTGATTGATTGCTAATTCGTAGCAATCTGTTTCAGTTAATTTGAGTTATTGTCAGTTTAACTCGTTCTCATTGTTAGAAGAACCAGTGGAGGTCAATTTGTATGTGTGTAACTTTTTTCACACGGAGTGATCATCTAGGTAACTGATCAATCATCCCAAAATACTTGTTGCATGCAGAGAATTCGAGTTACTTGATTGAGATTGGAGTTCAAGAGAAGTGTACTAGAAGTTGTAAACTAATCCAAGTTGTACAGGTTGTGCATGCAGCCAGAGAATTTCCCTATGGTAATTACGCAATTCCTTGGTGTGAAATTCCTAAATAATAGGGGAAATTTCCCAAGGGAACAACGTAAGGAAATAAAAGCTTGGAGGCTCAAAATTTTGGCTAATTATTGGCCAAGGTGAGTCAGTTAGGCAGATGATAGAAGATATATGTGTAGGTTGAGCTCAAGCTTGATCAAAGCATATTGTATTCATCCAGATCCTTTGATTAATGTAATACAAATAGTAAGGGGTTTTGAGAATTTTCTTTCCCCTAGATAAATCTTTGTGTACATGTGTTGAATCTTGATGCATGTTAATGATTTATGTTCTTCATCGTGAATTTACTTCCGCAAATCAATAGAGTAGCTTCCAGTCTTGTGATTTAGAAAATTTCCTGAGCAATTTAGAATCTACACATTAATTTCTACAAGAACAAGTTTTTTGCTTCCTATCCACTGATGGGATTTTTACAAGGCATCAAAATACACGTCTTGTCAAACCTACCAACTACCATGAGTAAGTAGTCATATCCCTTCTTGATTGTTGGTAAACCTCTTACAAATTCCATAGAAATGTTTTTCCAAGAATAAGTGGGTACAGGTAAGGGGTGATATAGACCTTGTTTCTTGTTATCAAGCATGTTGGTAAAACAAAGCATGCATTCTGTTATGAACCTACCTACATGTTATTGCATCTTAGGCCAATACACATACCTCTACAAGTTGGCCATTGTCTTCCCTACACCAAAGTGCCTTGCAACCTTAGAGGTGTGAGCCTCTTTAATCAGTTGCAATTGATCACCTTTAGGAACACATAACTTATCCATCCTATATATTAACTTGTTCTTGAGATGGTAGTCAACTATGATGTCACCCCCATGCACACGACTCTGGTTCTACAACTGCTGAAATGCCTACTTGAATTTATCATCCTCTTGATATGTTGTCCTTATGCATCACGGGGGAATGGCCCTGTGTGCATAAAAATTCCCAAAGCTATGATCTATGATGTGGGTGGTATTAAAAGCATGTCGACCAACTTGTTTGTGCTATCCTTCTTATATTTGATATCTAAATGAAATTTTTGTAGAAACCTCATCCACTTGTAATGTCTTGTTTGTTGTAGCTTACTTTGGTATGCAAGTATTGTAGTGGTTGGTGATCTGTGTGGATTACTATTTCATTTCCCATGAGATAGTGTTTCCACTTCTTCATAGCTTGCATTAGGGCATAGAATGCCTTGTCATAAGTACAGTGGTTAAGAACTGCCCCATGAAATACTTTAGAATGGTAGCATACTAACCTTCCTCTCTGCATCAATACCACTCCCATAACATACCCACTCACATTTCTTCCACTTTGAAGGGTTTCTGCAAGGTCAATAATACCAAAACTAGTGCTTGATTAACCTTCTTCTTTAGCTCCTCAAAGGCCCTTTATTGACCCTTTTCCCATTAGAAACTCTTGCCACTTGTTGTTATAGCATGGAGTGGTTCTACTAGCATCGAAAACAAAGATATAAAAATACTCCCAACAATAGGTGTAAATTTAGTATATAAATTATTATGAGGGGAATTTCAGTAAGTAAAATGAGAGTATTGAATTAGGTTATTGTAAGAAAAATATAAATAAATAAAAGAAGTTATTTTAATTTTTTACTTTAATTAGATATTAATATTTACTAAAAATTAAAATTAATTTATTAAATTGTAAAAAACTTAATGTAAAAATATCCTAAACATAAAATAATTTAAAAGAATAAAAAAAGGATAAGAAAATACTTAGGAGGTATCATCTAATTAGTAATCAAGCATTTTAAGGAGGAAATTATTTGGTTGAGACATGTCCCTCGAGAGAAATACTCTTAGCATTCAAGGCCACACAAAAATGTTTTTGATCCCTAAAATCTCATGGATATTTCATTAAAGAGTTTATAACAACGCATTTGGTAAAGAAAATTCCCCGAACTCTGAAATGTATACTATGAGGGTTATTTTTTTCCTTAAATTTATATACTATTAAATTATTATTTATTGCTATGCATGTAAAATTATTAAGTTATTATTTATTGTGTATGCATGTAAAATATAGATATGTATAAAATAATGAACAACTAGAAAAATTACTTAGAAAAACATAATAACACAAGATATGCCTTGGAAAACCCTTTCGACAGAAAACCCAAATGGAAGGTGAGGCTGCTTTGCTCTCTCATTCTATGAATGTAAATAGAAAGAGTGAGACTTGTGCCCCATGAGATGCTACATAACACAAACCCTCTCTACTTACTCTCTCCCTCTATCCACTCTCAACTACTCTACTGAAGTATGGAACAAAATGGACTAGAATAGAATCAAACCCCTCTTCCTTCTAGTGGCCCATTTATAACATAGCCTGATAGTCAATTAAGGTTTAAATTTGACCCATTCAACCCTCAATATAAATTACAATTTGAGCATTCCAGAGTCTTCTTCATAGTGCCCACATGGCTAGCCCCTTTTCCATGAGTAACAAGGTATGATGTGGCATCCTTTTGAATTATGGTGGTTAGTTTTGATAGGTCAACTTCCGGGAGGTATAACTTTCTCATATGAGCTCCAATATAGGTGATTCTTGCATTGTTGTAAAGGTATCAATGTGTAGATTATGGAATATAGGTCCATAGTAAGGTTGGGACCACAAAAATGGTCATTCAAGGCCTCAAAATAGCTCCTAAATTTTTTGAACTAGAATTTTCCAAACTAGGACCATTGATAAAAATGACCCTGCAAGTTAATTCCTCCAAATTTTCCACTCTAAGAGCAACGAGATGGATGGAAAATAATATATTCCAATTTGGATTAGTGTGAGAGGCATAAGGCCATGGCAGTGATTAGGTTTATGATGCCTCATAGACTATCATGTGACCTTGGAAGTTAGCCATGGCGCCTCTTCCAACTAGTGTCAAGGGGATGTAAGTAAGAGATAATCAACCTAGTGCATGTTGATTTGAGGAATTGGTCATTGAAAAGTTGTTAGTGAATGTCAAACATCTTAGGAGGAAGAGAGCTAAGCATCTCTAATTCTCAAAATCGATGAGTGTCTAAGTGAATCTTTGAAGAGACAAAAATATCATTGTATGTAGAGCATTATAATATAAAGTGGTCCTCAATCATAGGTATAACAAGTAGAACTAGAAAATATAGTGTTCCCAAGGAATACGGTGCTCTATGTAAATGTGAAGTTACTGAGTCAAATCTTTAAATTCAAAGGAAACTAAACTCTAGTGTATGCTAGGGGTTGAATGAGCCCATCATTACATTAGAGATACCGGTCTTAGTAATGTTGAACTTTGTGGCAAAACAACTATGTAGGCTCAAACCTTGTGGACCAAATGTAGGCTTAGTAAATCTTAGTACAAATACCCTTATTTATCTCTCCCCTTGGAGAGATAACAAGCATCCATTGAAAAACTATATGAACATGGTTTTTCAATAACAACTTTAACTAGACGAAGCAATGAAGAGGTTTTCACATACCCACGTGAATCAATGCCACATTCCACATCATAAAAGATTTAAGAACAAGATATATATATATATAAACCATTCTATAATTTATTCCTTTATGTGAACTTGTATATCATTATTACTATATAAAAATATATTGAATACATCTTAGTATATATAATGCAATAATTTTTTAAAATTCACTCTCTATATGAGAAAACTGAATAGTAATTACAAAGGAAAAAATACTCTCCAAAAATATTATAAACGAAATAATAATTTATTTATATTGAAATTTAATATTATTATATATATATATATATATATATATTTATTTATTAAAAATAATTTGTCACATAATTTATAAATAATTACACTTTAATAACAATTTCTACCTAATTTAACTGTTATTTGAAATTATGTCTCTACATTGCTTTCTATTTAAGCCTTTGCCATGGTCTGCCTCTTCATCTAGTCCTGATGATGAACCACACTTGTTGGTTCGAAAAAGGTCCGCCAAAAAATCCTCTCATGTGATTTCTACCAAAAGATTTTGTTTAATTTTTACATATTCAAATATTCTTAAAAATCTAATCATGTTTGTATTGAGGAGGCTAGTGTCATTGCTAGAGTTTCGCAATTCCATCATCAAAAATTTAAGGAAGCTCTTGAGATTGAAAAGAGGCCGAGCATTCTCAATAGAGAGGATGACTGGAAAGTCAGTACGTGTTGGGTCCCAGCTCTCTCTTCCTAGTCGCTTTCTTCCTACCCTCCGCTCCCCTCCCCTGTTTTTAATTTGTTAATTGATTATAATAACTAGTTATAATATTTCTGTTCCCCAATTTTATTTATTTATTTTTTTATTTTTCCCTTAATTATTAGTTTATTATTTATTTATTTTTAATATATATGTTTATTAATATATATAATATATATATATATATATTTTTTTAATACTTTTTAATTTTTATTTTATTTAAACCTTAACTATAAATAAATATAATTTATTAGTTAGTTATATAGTTAGTTGTGGCCTTATTATTATATTTATTTTTCTATGTATTGAAATTAATATCTTTTAACTAACTATTAAATTACATCCAATTAAATTTAATTAATTTATACATATAATATAACTATTAAATTACATCCAATTAAATTTAATTAATTTATACATATAATTTATCTATTTAGAGGTAAGGTCCTTTATTTTAATTATTAATAACTGATTTGTTGACCTTGGTCTCTAGTCAAATTTAGCCGTTGATCTATTTAGCTGTTAGAGGCTATGCTCAAGCTTTTTAACATGCAAAGTTGGTTTGGATTCCTCAACTTCTATGCTCAAGCTTTTTAACATGCAAAGCTGGTTATGATTCTTCAACTTCTATGCTCAAGCTTTTTAACATGCAAAGCTGGTTTTGATTCTTCAACTTGTCCTGACGATGAACCACACTAGTTGGTTCGAAACGCGTCGACAAATGATAGATCTTGTGATTTTCGCCGAAAAATCTCTAGTAAATCTGATATAGATCACAAAAGCCTCAATTCAATAAATCTAATTATAATAATTGAAATTTATAAACCAATAAAATAACAAAAAAATATAAAAATACATTTTAAACTATATAAATACATTTTAACCTATATTAATGAATGTAAAATAATATATTTTTATAAATAGTATACATCAATGAATTAAATTCACTTTATGAATAAATATAATTTAACTTAACATTTTCTGCATATTGGAAAATTCTGCATTCTCTTGCATATTGGGTGAAAAATATAATTGTGTGAACGTAATTATTAATTTATTTTTATATAATAACATGTTTTCCACTTTGTGAAACATAAATGATCTTTATTTATAAAAATAATTGTTATAATTATAAAAATTTATGAACCTACACACTTTTACTTGGTAAATGATGAAAAATAAAATATACATTTAGCTAAAGCAAAAACTCATATTATAAATACACTCCGTGGAACACAATTCGATATTCCTCATGCTCCTTAAATACATGTTTCAGAATCACAAATAGTTGTTTAGGATTTTGCTTCACGATTACACTATTGTTAATTATTTTCCACCATATTCCTCGGACGATCTTGCGTGTACCTGACAATCGCAATTAAAGAATAATATAATAATAATAATATCTTTAATATCAAAATTAGAGGATGTCTTGTCTGTCTTAAAAGTTGCATCAACTTTATTTTATTGTTTAAATGTGGTATTCTAATTGAAAACCCTACCAATAAGAGAAGCTCAATGAATGAAATTTTTTAACTTATGTGGTGTCAAAACCTAGACTCACTTTTAAAGCTCACCACACATATTACAATCACATAGTCATACAAACATAAAGTGGTGGCTCGTTGTTCACAAAAATATATTTTATATTTTTGTTTAACAATTTTAAAGCAAATACATTAATTATAAATATTTTATAATTTTATATATCAAAGTTGTCTCTTATGTTGAAGTTATTAGTGGGGAAAGGATCCGTGATGGGGTGTTTCTCGAGAAAATGGTTCTTGACAACAAGTATCGACGATGAGTTTTTTAGGCTGTACAACAATAATGGCTATGCGTAAACCCTGGGTGGATAACAAGGTGGCGACCCTCGAGGATGGTGAAGAGCATTACACTAGATGGAGTAGGACATAAGCGTGGCAAGACCATATAGAGTTTGGAGGTATTCATATTAGTTACTCGATGTGTTTTAAATGCCCACAACACGGTGCATCAACTATTGCGTGTGGTATAATTTCGGGTTAGCCGATCTTCCCTGCTGGTTTAGAGATGGGTTGTCCTGCTCAGGGTGAATTGGATGCCTGTGCTTCACTGTCTGACAACCAAGGAATTTTCATTAATGAGAAAATTATGGGTCATAGTCTCCCAACGAAATCATGCAGTTGCATTCTCTACATCTGGCCAACAATGGACTCATTTTCTAGCTCTCTCACATTACACTCGCTATATATATGCATGGCTAAGGCCTCAAGGCGGCAAGAGGTTGGTTCACGAACACGCTCTTTGGAACTTCCCAACAATTCCATAGCAATGATAGTCACAGGCGATTTTGTTTCAAGGACCTCCCTTTTCTATTCAATGGGTGGCAGGGTGGAGGTATTGCTTACTACTCTCTTTCTTCTTCTTTTAAACTCAGGTCTCTATTGTGCTACATCACTGTTGGGAGCTCGTTGGTTAGTAGAGCAATTTGCAAGTCCCACATTTCTTCATGGTGTTTGTATAATTCATTCAGTGCCTTCTTAAGGTCAAAGCGTTCTTGTATCTTACGTCCTAGGTCATTTCTGTTCAGGGTAATTACACTAGTGTTGCAAGATGGCTGCCAGGGATTCTCATTTTCGTTGTGGGTCGTCATCTAAAAGAGGGGTTGAAAGGGATTCATTTACAACCACATGGTAGTTATTTAGGTAGTCTCTTGCCTCATATTATGGTGGCTATTTCTACTTGGGTCAATTTGTTTTGTCCTTTTGTTACACAATTCTGGGTCTGGACCCTCCTTTGAGCTCATTGTTGTCCTCCCCTTGGTGGCTTGTGAAAACTTAGATCCTGCAGGGATCTCCTTTCCTTGTCTAGTCTTGGTTTGTGGAATTTGGTACTCAAGTACCTTCTCCATATGGTTTTAAAAGGGTCCTAATCAAATGTTTAAATGCTCACTACAAAGTCTATCTGCAACCTTCATGCTTCATATACCACCTTCATTTCTCCTATTTTTGTCTTGTGAGCAGGATCTCTTTAGTGAGTCATTCAACCATAGGTCATATCAATTTGTTTTGCACGTTTATTCTCCTCATGATGCCAAGGTTATGCGCTTCCTCTCGTAGAGGAGGAGCCTCAGGGTCCTCTTCGTCGTAGTAAAGGAGGTTATTTGGTTGGGAATTTATTGCCAACTTTTTTGATGTGGCACCTCTCGAGGTACGCAAAGAAAGTCTTCAACTAGAGGCCAAGGTATTTGGTGATCGAGCTTACTTCTCAGACTCGGACATTGCAAGCAGTAGCCTCAAATGGATTCTAGACCCAGGATGTTTCATAGGAGAAAAATTCACTTCCTACAAACCATTACTCATCACCGTCAAATGGAAACTCTTCTTACTATGGTCATAAGAGATAAGCAGGTAGACAACTACAAACTTTTTGCAGGTCAGGAAGACATCAAACATTCTCAAGGACATCAAATACAACTTGGATGACATAGTTGTTTGGTTGTCTAGCATCGAACGCTATGTAGTTTCCAACTCAGACATTGACTCAAACAAGCACCAGGAAGGACCCGCAGTCATCAATGCACCAATACAAGCCTCCCCTCAAGCCAACTCAACTGCTTCATCACCAGTCATAATTTTCGACTAAGGAGTTCAAACATAAATCAACATGCTGGCTTATCTGAAGGAAAAGTTTCTCTTGGTTTTGAACAATTTTGTCTCCTTTATTATATCTACTTGTATACAGTTAATAATTTAATGTTCCCATTTAGTTGTTAAGAAAAGTTTCTCTTAGTTTTAAACAATTTTGTCTCATTTATTATATCTACTTGTATATGGTTAATAATTTATTATTCCTATCTAGTTGTTAGTAGTAGACAGGTCTAAGTATTTAGTAGTATGAATGACTAGATGTCAAACCCAGTTTTTCATCCCTATATTCTCTTCATATTCATAGTTTCAGTCATGTGCATCCACATAAATGTTTTGGCATGCAAGAAGCAAATTGTAAAAATGTAAATTTTGAAACAACTATAATTTTTTTTTGTTATTAATAGAAATCCACCAATGAATTTAAAAAAAAATCAATGGGAAAGGAAGCCTCCAAGTGGGAGTTTATGCAATAACATTATAATATTCTAAATACATATGAATTGGATTTTCTTGTGCGTATTTTCCTCTATTCGATTCTAGGAGGTTGTCCAACAATACATTCTATAAGAGCATGTCTAGGTGAAAACATTAAAAAAATGAAAACTTTGAAAGATATTTTTAATATGCATCTTCCTATCTATACCATGAAAATGTTTAAGAAGTTTCATTGCATTATATTTATACTATTTAACTTATTGTTTATTATTGAAAGTAAGTTTAAGAAGTTTCATTGCATGGTATTTATACTATTTAACTTATCAGTTATTATTTAGAGTATGTTAAATTTTATTGTTACAAATTGATTGTAAGATTAAAAATTTGTAATAGTTGGAAGATATATAAAAAAATGAAGTTATTTTTAAATGATGATGTAGTTTAATCTATGTGTAATTTTTTAGTGATTTTGACAATTTATTTATTTTTAGGTCCTTATTTCTTAGACCATAAACTAGTTTCGCAAATTACGAACATGCCAACAAACCCAAAAGTAAGGTTGATCACTAGGAGAGGGAGAACTAACTAAAATGAGTTCTTAAAGAACACAACAAAATTCAAGTGTGAGAATAAATAACATGAAAGGCATCGAGACAATTATAAACATGAATTGAGAAGAAAAATAGATGTGATGGAGAATAGAACAAAAAAAAGAATCCAAAGTGATTCGCTCAAAACTAAAAGAACAAAAGAAAAGGAAGTATGAGAAGGAGATGTCACAAGCCAAATTGTGAGGATGCTAAAGAGAAGGAAATATGAAAATTTTGAAGAATCTTATTATGGTATGCATGAAAGTACATATTTAATTGGTTGCAACGCTCAATGATTGAATATATATTTTGAGCTTAAAAGGATGGAAGAACCCCATAGAATGAAATGTAATAGTGCATAGTTGAAGGGTTACATTGCCACTTGATGGGATTTCACTCCCTACAATTAGATTTATAAGGGTAAAGAGAAGATAAGGACTTAGATCAAGATGGTTGCAAAGTTGTGAGAAAATTTTCTTATGTCATGCAATACATCCGAACATTATTTTAGAAGATGAAAAACTAAATACATAAAGATATAAGCATAGGAAAGTACAAAAATAATCCTACAATATATTGAAACACACTGCATATGATGAGGACAAAGGCCAATGAGCCTTGAGGTATACTAATAGATTGAAATTTGAAATTCAAAACATGATTGTATAAGTTGCTTCAATTAGACAATGCCTATAAGTTTGCACTAAAAGTAGAGAAAAAGTTAGGTTGTAATGTTAGTTTAAAGAATTTTGGTTGAGGATAAGGCATTAGAAGTGTAAGTAGTGGTTGTAATTCCACATAGAAGTTGCATGTAAACTATTTTTAAATTATCGTGTTGAAAGGTATTAGTTGTATAAACCAATATGATAGAAACTATCATGTACATGTGTGGGAAATCCTGACATCATCATATGCTGGTTTCGAAAAGGTTATAATACTTGTAAAAAATAATCCATGGGAAAGAAAAGGGGCAATCTTGTTTGGGATTCCTTCTAGGACCATATGGAGGAATTTATTTCCTGTCTTGGATTTGATAAACATGAAGCTTACAAAAAATAAATACACTTGGAGCAATAGAAGACTAGGCCCTAGTCACATAATGGCAAGGTTGGAATTTTTCTTGGTTAGTAGTGAATTTTTAGACCAACAATTTTCCTTTTCTTTCCAGGTCCTTGTTTGGGGAAGTTTAAACCACACGACTATCCTTCTCAAGCTACATCCGCATGAGGATTGTGGGTGTCTCCCCTTTAGGTTCAATCCTTAGTGGTTTCTAGCACGAGGAATTTTTTGAAGTCGTAGTGAAGGCATGAAGTGAACAAGTGGTTGGATCCCTAGTCTTTATTTGGGAGCATAAGATAAAGGAAATAAAATTGGGTCTCAAAAGGTGGGTTAAAAATGAATTTCAAGCTTGTCAAAAGAATGTAGTAGGGAATAAAATTTGTTTGGAAGACTTGAATTGAAGATTGTAGCAAGATTCAGTTACTTAGGAAATACTTTAGCACGAAAAAAGTAATTTAATTTACTCCCTTCCTCATTAAGGGATGAGGAAAAAATATGGAGACTAAAGTCTCAGAGTCTTTGCTAAAAGCGATGGACAAAAACACGAAATTATTCCATAATCAAACCAGGATGAGGTTATGGAAAAACGATGTGAAATATATTATGATAATGGAAAAAATAGATACTCTTCTATAAATATCAAAGGGACTACTCTTGATAAGTTCGATGGCTTATATTTGGAACAAGGGATTGTGAAAATGGAGGAGGTTAACTTGATTTTTGAGAATTTTTCGAAATTAGTTACAATTGAAGATTGTTCATTGTTAATGCATCCAACTATGGAGGAGGAAATATGGAAAGTGTTTTTTTCCTTTGAACCTGACAAAGGCCCATAATTGAATGGATTTTCAACTCACTCTTATCAAAAGGGCCAACATATCATAAAATTTGACCTATGTAGGATAATTGGGTTTGTTCATGTCTTTGTTAACGTTGGTGGGGGTATCAACTTTGCTTTTTTAGGTCTAGTCCCTAAAAAGGTAAATCATTATCCCTTTTTAATGTTTCACCCCATTTCTTATGTAATGTTTCTTACAAAATAATCTAGAAAAATTATAGCTTCTTAATGCTTTAGAAAAATCATGGGGGTTTTGTGGGTAAAAGGAAAATAATAGATAATATTGTATCAGTCCAAGAAGCTATTTGTTTCAACAGGAATAGGGGAGAAGGGGAATCATTATCAAGCTATTTATGCAAATATATTTGATAGGGTTAGACACTCTTTTTGGTATGTTGTTCTAAAAAAAATTGGATTCACTGAGAAAGATTTCCTAAGTGGGATATAACGTGCATCGAAGGAACGTGGATATCCTCTCTTTTGAATGAAATATTTGTTGCATTTTTAAAAGCTTCTAGGGGGTTAAGACAAGGTTTTTCTTTGTCTCCTATTTTTATATAATATGGTATTATTTGAGCAAAAAAATAGATTTTGAAAGGATAATGGAATCTCCTTAGTCATCAGATGTATGAGAGGGGTTAAAAATATCAAACATTCCCAATATGTTGATGAGACCATGTTGTTAGGAGGCAGTTTAGTTTTAATTGCAACAAGATTCAAATAAATCCTAGACTAATTTGTCTCAACATTTGGAGGGCTTGTGAATAAGGAAAAATCCAACTTTGTTCTTGGAATACTAGTAGGTGGATCCAAGGTTCACTTCTTTGTACTCTTGGATCTCTATTTATAGAGACTTGGTATACATTTAAATATTTGAGAATTATAAATATCCTCAAACCCTTTGCTCATCTCTCCTAGATTCCCCTTATGTCCAAATTTAAATCCAAATTCTCTCAGCGGGGCACACATTCGCTAATTCCAATTGGAAGGGTGGTTATGATGAAATCTATCTTCACTACTCTTCTTTTATTTCATTTCACAACCCTGATTTCTCTTAAAGAGATGATAGAGGATTTAGAACAAATAATTAAAATTTTTTATGGAAGGGATGAAAATCAAATATCAAGAATTTTCATTTGGTTAATTGGCTTATAGTAAGAAATCCTAATGATCAAAGAGTAATGGGTATTGGATAATCCTCTTTAATCAATCTATCCTTAGGATAAAAAAAAATTGGACACTTTTGTCTAGCGAAAATTATTGGTGGAAGCAATCTTTGCATCGAAAATATTTTGATGGGGAGAGGAAAAAGTGTTTGGATCTCCTATCTTCTATTATAGGAGGCTCTCGAATTTGGCATCTCTTATCTTTAGTTATTACTTTGGTCAACCACAACTAACATAGATCCCAAGTAATGGTTAGAAATAAATAAATGGTCCAATGGATTCATGGCATGCCCCCAATAGGAAATCAACCCCTACTTCTTCCTCTTAGAGTTTGGCTAGCTGGAAGAGGGAAATTCACATTGTTTGATATTTCTTCATGGATAAAAGAAAGGATTTAGAAAGGTTGGAGATCAACCTAATAACGCATCATTTATAGTTGTTAGTTCAAGAGATGGAAGTGCTCCTTTTCACATGCACGTTGAATCATAACCTGAGGAAGATGAAAGAGGATAGGGTTATCACGAAGTATATTGTCAAATAGGGATATAATTCCCTTCTTTTCCTTAATGATGTTCCTCCTAAAGTAGGTGTTTGGTCGAGATTTTGGAATTCAGATAACCTCCAAAAGGTGAATATCTTTTGTTGGACATTGATGCACAAGAAAATCCTTACAATTGATAATTTAAGCAAGAGAGTATTATGTGGCCCTTCAAGATGATTTTAAAGCCTAAAATGTAGGGTTCCATCTCTCATTTATTTATCTAATATAAATTTACAAAATCTGTGTGGATGCTAGTTGTCCATGGAATTGCACATAATTATCCAGGCCAAGTGACCTCTCTCAGTCTTTTGAGGTGTCAGAGAGTTTTATTTGGGGTCCTTTAAAAGGAAATATTTCTTCAAAAGAGTATGGTTGGATTTACCAAAATTCCTTTGTTGGAAAACTTGACTGGCTAGAAATCATGACATTTTCTTGGAGAATCAAACTCATCCTTAAGAAGTTGTGACTAGGGTAGTCTCCTTACTAGTAGAGCATTTTAACTCAAAGTTTCCTCACAAGATTTCTTCCCAAAATTTGGATATGACAAAAGATAACGTTGGACAAATTGTTGTAAGTGATGTCAAAGAGATTTACATATACATATACACATTCATATATGGAATTATATAAAAGGGGGGTGCTCGTGAAAAAAGGTGAAGAAAATTTTAAAACTAAAAATGTGTTTTCAAACACATGGTTTAGAAAGCCCATGGTATTTTGAAAATTGAAATAAAAGAGGAATTAATTATTTAATTAATTCATGTGTCTTCTTGAATCATAGTGTATTTTCATGAAGGGTTATGATAATGTATAAAATGAGAAAGTATTGGAAGGAAAGTGTGTGTGAAAGTAAAAATATTATTTGTGGAGTGAACGAATCATCTTAGAATTTTTGTTGTAACCTTTTTTATGGGATATTAAAAATTTTGAGCAGATAGAGGGAAAATCAAGGGGAACATTTGGTTGAAATTTAATATCTTGGTTTGCTATATTTTTGGAGATATACACTGTGGAAGTTAGGGTTTGTTATTGATCCTGAAATTTGTTTCAAAAGAATCATCTTAGGATTTTCACTAAAATGTTTTTTTGGGATGTTATACCATAAAATTTGGAGTTGATCAAGAAGCCATCATAAGGTACATCTGGTAAAAATTTTAGGTTATGGTTTGCTATAATCTAAAAAATATACCATATGGAGTTTAGGGTTTGTGAATGGTCCTAGAATCAATTTTAAATGAGTGATCTTGTAACTTTTTTTATAATTCACTTTATGTGAAGAATCAAACCATGAAATTATGAGGATATGCAAAAATAACTTTAGGTACTTCTATTAAAATTTCATATCCCATTTGACTATAATTTTGGAGGTATACCCTATGGACATTAGGGTCTGTGAATGGACCTAAAATTAATTTCAAAAGAGTGATCATGTTATTTTTGCTATAATTTTTTGTTGGGATACTTAAAAATATGATTTTTTCATAGATATGAGGAGATATACAAAGGTGATTCAGGTAAAAATTTCAGAATTAGATATTAAGAATTGGAAACATGCACACTATATAATTTTTCTCTTGGGAAGAGGCCAAAAATCAACAAGTTTGGGGAATGTTACCATAAATTTCACTTGGCACATCAAATTTGGTGAATTGATGAGCGAATATGAAGAATTTGAAAGAAGATATGGTATTATGGTGAGCAAATCATTTTAAAAGAAGCTATATGCAGGTTGGTGCCACATAAACAAAGAAATTGGTGTCTCTTGCTAAGTTGGTGCTTAGTATTAGGGATTGGTGTCTCTACTAGATTGATGTATATGAAGATTTTTAATAGTAGGTTGGTTCCTACTAGGGGTTTAGCCAGTGGTTATTGGTCTCCAGTAGGTTGTTGCCTACAAATAATTATAAAAATAAGTCTTGTGGTTTTATCCTAAAAGGATTTCCACGTAAATCTTGTGTTACATGTTCTACAACTGATAGATCTCATATTTGAATGTTTTCTTCTGGCTTATGGATGCTTAAATAAGTAAAAAATTCCTTATATTGATTCACTTTTACTAATTCACCCCCACCTCTCAACATAAGTTTGTGCTCAACAAATAAGTGGATGGAATTTCTTAATATTTAGGAATTTATCCCTCAACCCATTCCTCATTTGGTTAACTAGAAATTGCGATGAAATTTGAGGAGTTTTCCCATTGTATTTATTCTCGAAATGACTCAATTTTATGTTTTGATAGAGCTTTAGAAAATACTCCAAGGATGGAAGGAGTAGGGAGTAGGAGTGATATATCACCTTGGCGGACAACTAGAACTTTCTTTTCTTAGGTTTAGTATCTACTACTAAAAATTAGACTAAAGCCTATGAGCTTTATGAAGGGTTGCCAAGCCTCTATGATAAATCTTAGGAAAATAATAATTGGGGAGACTCTCAAATAACGATTCAAAAATTAAAGAGGATTTGAAACTTAGAACACTTCTCAAATGGATTATATTTATGCTAGAAGAATTGATAGGCTATATTTCATTTCATGCCCTAAGAAAAAATAACAACTAGGAAAACCTCCTACCTAATAAAGGATCAACTTTGGCTCAATGTTCCCTTTTTAATGGAAGGGCTAATTATTTCCTAATCCCCTAATGTTTTTAATCAAATGTATTAGAGGATGGAGGGAATGCATGTTCTTGTGTATGCACACATTAATGTGGGAAGCTTTATTAATTTTCAAAGGATTGATCAAGGGTTAGCCTCTAGCTTGTGTTTTGGATTGTGCAAGGTATTTGTACATGGGCATGTATGAAGCACTATCAAGTAGGGTTGTGGCTGATGAATAGACAAAATGATGATATTTTAGAGTGGCACGGCGTAATTAAACTTCACACGGTAATGGGTGATGAAAACATTAAGTGGTGTATGCTATTTCCCCATGGGTGGGGAGGATTTGGTTGTCAACAACATTCTTAGGTACAACACTTGGAATCAAGTTTGTTGATATTTAGCAAGTTTGGTGATTGGAACTTAATTCAGATAGGGGAGAAGTACAACCTTTCCCTTGTTTGGTGGTGGGGGGTGACATTATGATGTGTAAGATGGATTTGGAAAGGGAATTCAAATGAGCTGTCCTTGCATTTGACATCCATGATCTCTGCATTCTTTTGAGTCGGTATCAGGAGGGTGATAAAAACCACATTGTTCTATAGGAATATCCTTTTTTCATTGAGAGATTAAGTGGAAGGTCTATTGGAAATTTACAATTTTGTGACAGGGTATTCAAGCTATTGCCATTAGGAAACAAACCAGGGGAGAAAGAAGTGGAATTTCAAGCCAATACCTATGATGCATGAGTTTATACTAGCAAGGATATAAAGTTTATTAGACTTGGGATAATGAAGCACTTTGGTTTCTACTGGAGAATTTGAGTGCATTAAGCAAAGGTGACTGAAACATTGTTATTGGTTTTTATTTTCCTTTCTTTGGACAATGGGCTAATTTTGGTTGGGCATAAGGTTTTCCTTGTTTGCACTGTAGAGACTCTTATTGATTCTTGGAGAATGTTGGTGATATGCAACACAAGGAGGATATAGATAGTTAAGCACTTTAGGAGGAAATTTTGCAATTGCAGCTGGGGTATAATTAATTTGCCACAACCTTGACAACTACCATGGAAATTTTGATAGGCCAAGGTATCAAATGCAAAGGGTGGAAGCTTGCAATGGAAATGAGAAGATTTGAAGCAAGACATAGCTTAGGGCCAACATGGCTCTTTCCTTTCTCGTAACTCTATGAGTGAATTCATCTTATTGCTTTTAGATTTAAATGTAGTTATATATAATGAATGACGGATTATTCACAAGGCCAATGATAGTCCTTAATAATATGAGTATTCGTGACAGTTAAATTTTGTCTTTTTCTAGGCGTGTTTTGGAAGGTTTATACGTATAGGTCCTGTAGTCCATGAATTTTTTTAGAGGGTTTTGCTATGATTCCTAGCTTGAAGAACATGGAATTTGTTTGTATTGGAAGCTTTGATCTTATAATTTCTAGACTGATGTTGTATCAATGCATCATTATGCAGACTCATAACACAAAAAAATCTTGTTATGGTTAAATAATAATAATATGTTAGCCAAATATAGATACAAATGGAAATAAAACTATCTCTATATAAATGAATTAGAGAAAGATTTGATATGTACATCTATTATAAAAATTGTTATATGGAGAGATAAGAATAGAGAGGGTAAAATTAGACGTAAATGGAAATACTATAGATATACTTGAAAGCAGAGGAGTTATTTGGTTGGATCAATGTCTAAAGAAGGGTTACACTGCTACTTAATGCAATAAGGAATTTGATCAAGATGGGAAAAAAGTTGTGATAAATGTTCTTTCTAATTGATTGTAATCCATGGGGGCTTCACTTTGTTGAGAAATATCTTACCTCGTTCATTCATAAAGGGGATTTTAAAATTGTGAAAAATAGATTCAATATATTGTAGGTATTAGGGGAGAGGTGGGGGATCTTAGGTGGGTGGAGGGGGGTTTATAGGTGTTGAGGGATATAAAAAGGGTATTTAGGAAAAATAGGGGATATTTGTTAAAAATAAGTTTTATTCTTATTCAAAAGATGTATTGGGAGGGGGATTCGACAAAATGGTTTTGGGAGGTTTTTATCAATATCTAGTGAGATTAGAGGTATCATTTGATATCTCATGAGCTTAGGCACTATGACATATGCTGACTAATTAGAGACCACATGTTACATCCAAACATTGGTGAAGAAGATGCAAAATCTAAGGCATAAGAAGATGAGCATAGAAGAGTACGAAAAATAATCCTACAATACATTGACTCACACTATGCATGAGAAAGACAAAGGCTAATAAGTCTTAAAGTACACTAATGAATTGACATTTGAAATTCAAAATAAATCTGCATAAATTGCATTTATTAGAAAAATTCTATCAATTTACATTAAAAGTAAAACAAATTTAGATATAATGAGAATAAAAAATATTTTGATTAAAAATAAGACATTAAAAATAAAAATAATAACTATAATTCCACACAAAAAAATCAATATAAATGTACACAATGAAAATGTAAAATAAAAATATCCCATAAAGACAAATCAAAGTAAAAACCAAACTTCTGCAAATAAAAAAATTGTTGATTACATAATAAATTTATTTCTTTTTATACCCATAAAATAAAAGAAAGAAATCATTTGAATATCCATAAACAAAAAAGGCATATTATTTAGATGAATTGAACATCATAGTAATACCAAGAGTGGACACACAAAATTATGAAAACTTATAACAACAAGGGAGCCACTGCCGTAGCGGTAGTCCCTGACGGGGTTGAGAAACTCGAGTCGCAATAATTTTAACATACTATTAAGGAGAACAGATATAGAAAATGATGTTAGCCTATTATATGTTCCCCATAAAATATATGCCACTGTTAACAAGAACAGATATGGAAAACGATGTTTCCGTCCAATTGCGGAACAGATATAGAAAATGATGTTTAATCTTCACACATTTATAAAAATGGTATCGCATATAAATAATAACATAAAATCTTTTTTGCCTGCGACTTTAACTTCTCCATTAAAGTTCTTTAGCGCGTGCATGAATAAGTACTATGCACATCTCAATTCGCTAAGATCTCCTCAACAAATCTCTGCACATTATCGGCTATTCTGCAAGCTCTGATGGTGATTTTAATCTTCATAAGCAAAAGCTTTCAACGCAATTGTTATTTCAGCGTTAAACAATCAGGAGCTCAAAATCCTTCAATGTGCAACCAATAGTGTCTTAATAACTACCATAGTTGGTATTTCATTTTGGTTATAGTGTTTTGTAAAAATATTGTTTGACATTATCGAGAAAATAAGTATAAAGTGGGCATGTAAACAATTAAACAATTTGAATAACAAATATGTGAGTATTTAATTCAAGGTTCCTAGACTTGGTCTTTATGAGGTTGAGCACATAAGAGTTATAAGAGTTATTTAATGATGCATAAGACTATAATTATTGATGAAATGACTCTACATATCACCGGCGTGACAAACTCTACGTCATCTATATGGAAATACAATTGCATATACTAAATACAATTGCATATACTAAATTGTTCGTTCATAAAATAATTAGCAAAAAAAATCAAGTTTATGCGAATTCCCATAGCTATTCTCGGCATTAAAATTTGAGGAACAAAGTTTAAGCAAAAAGATCAAGTTTATGTGAATGCCGACAGTTGTTCCGCGCAGGGCATTAAAGTTTCAGGACCAAAGTTTAAGCCAAAAAATCAAGTTTATGTGAAATGCCGATAGCTATTCCGGGAATTAAAGTTTCAGGACGAAAGTTTAAGCGCCTAATGTCGGTAACTGTTCTGGCAAGTAAACGTGGTGAGAGACTAGATGAAACATGTATTCATGCCTCGGACGAAGACAACCACCTGGCGAGAGCAGCAGGAGATTTGTCTTTTTTTCTATGTGGTGACAAAGCTTCGAAGGAAGTTACAAAATGGAAAAAAGAGTAACAGCTCAGAAAATTACAAACAGCCCACCTAACTGATCGCTTCCTCCCGCAGGCTGCTCTTTGCGAAAAAAGTATGTAAAACCCCAAGTATCTGTTTCCATTACGGCCATGTATACCACTTACGCAGTTTTTCAGTTTTCTTTCAGGTCAAAACGCTGATTGTCACAAGCTACCTTCGTAGAGCGTCGGTACTACTTCAGACCCTCGCGGATTTCCATTGGGACAGCAAATGCTATCATGGGGATTATATTTCTGCTTTTGCGGCTTCAAACAACATTTAAAATGACCTATGTGGCCCATGGCTGCGAGTGTGTGAGTGGTTTATACTCTTGTGGTGTTCAAATTTAAATGGGGTAGTTTAACAGTTGACCAACCTTCCATTCCCCTTTTCTTTATTTAATTTGTTGGGTTCAATTTTGCTATGGTAGGAATTTTTTGGAATTTTAAATTTTAGCTATGTAATTTTGTGTAATTATATAAATCTAATATTTCATTTCTCTGAATTTACTATTTCACTAAGATCATATTATCGAGTTCCAATTAGGATAAGAAAATAAACATCTAATAGAGCTTAGCCTGCTCCACTTTAAAATCTACTAAAAAAAATTAGAATTTTGATTATTGCTATTCAAAATTGCAAAACCTTTTTGAAAACATCTGTATTCTATTTATCAGATTTGATTCAAATGAAACCATAACATGTTGTTTCACTGGACGTAAAATTTACATAATGAAAATGATTTTCCCAGACATTCATAGGCATGAGATTTGTGTAGGCGAACCACATATAACAGTCCAATTCCTTCTCTCCAATGAAATCTGGTAATACAGAAAATTAGACATCCAACATTTCACAAATCTAAATCAATTCGATTTATCGAAATCAGAGGATACGGGAAGTTAGATCTCTAACTTCAGGGAGATCTAAGTCGACTCAAATTTAAACAAATTTCCAAAAGCAATTGTTTTACAGAATGTGCGTGCTTCCCTTCATACAATTTTTGAGAATCTGAGTGCTTATTGTATTTTGATTGTTTCCTTCTCAACAACTAATATCCTTTTTTAACTTTGATAAACGACTCAACAAATCTTATCATCAAACTGATAGGTGAATTCTGCAAAGTCAAAACAACATTCGAACTGCCCTATCTGTTACCATTTTAATGAACAAGGGCATGATATAGCAGAAATCGCGTAGAGAAATGAGCCAAATCCCTTAAAAAAAAACATAATAGCCATCCCTAACCTTTCCTTCCCGCAACCATAATTTCTTTGATTACAAATAAAACATTGTTTCTCTTCCCTTCGGTAACATTGATCGCCATTAATAAAAGCTCATCGCTGAATGCAGCATCAACCCATCGAACTGCTGTTCAACTCAGCAGGTCAATGCTGCACTCAATGATGAGCATTTACCTCAACACGGAATTTGTGAATAAATAATACAAAAAGTTGCGCTGCAAGATAATGGGTAGCTGCCGAGAGGCACTGGTTTGAATATGTGCGCCTATAATAGAAGATATTTCTAAGCCTCGAATTCATGAATGCAAGAGTAGCTTAGCTTGGTTTAGAAATTGATTAGTGTGGAATGGAGTTGTCTAATGAGGTCACTTTATGGCTTCCTGAAATTCGTGAAGAATGGAAAAATGGATTCAGCAGGATCCCTTCAATTTTTCAAATTCCCCAACAATTTTTCAAATTGACTTAGAAAACATTTTTCTGAAAAAATTCCCTTTTGTTTAATTTAAATTTCCTGCTATTTAACAAACCCTCTGCTATTTAACCAAACCTTGCTTCAGTATCCTGAAATTATTTTCTTCAATTTACTGAATATATTCAACAAATTATGATGGAAAAAAAAAATACCTCGTCTAGTTTTCCCTTAGAAATCTTCTCCACTCAGTTTTTGCGCACCAAAATTCTCTGTGGATCTGGAAGCTTCTTTCTGAGGCCAACTTCTTTCTCTGATAAGTAGGCTAGTAGCTTCTTTCTCCTCTCTCTGGCACGCAACCCTTCAAGCGAGCAAGACCACGGTTCTGGCACGCAACAGCTCCACTGACAGCACCTTCCTCTTTGCTGGACAACAACTCTTGCCCTCACACACGCAGGCTCCGCCCGCCTTCAACAACTCTGACACGTAACAGCACGGATAGTGCCTCTCCACGCAGCGTTCCTCTCCATGCAGCGTTTTCGTTCACGCTTCAGGCACCTGAAGAAGCCGCCGCCTGAAACCTATCCACTTGAATAAGACGAACAGGAATACTGAAGAACAGGAAAAGTGAAGGTTGCTGATTGAACATGAAGCAGGGTGACTGAATACGTTGTTGTGAAGTGATAAATGGCGGAAATGTGAAGTGATAAATGGCGAGAAGAAGCTGACTGAGAACACAGACACCTAGACACCTGGACTGCATGCAATCTATGCGTGTCTCTTACCATATACCGCCATACCCTTGCTCGCTCGCACATTTTTTTGAAAAACTTATGATAAAACAACTTGCCCTTGCTCGCTTGCACATTTTTTTGAAAAACTTATGATAAAACAACTTGCCCTCACTGAAATAACATCGGGGCACGTGAGGCCGGCAATAAGACCTCCAAACAAAAACATTGGATAAAAATTTATTGCACCGAACATTTTATTTGAAACATTGGTTTAAACCTTAAATGTACCGAACATATTAATCGGTCAAAGTGATTTAATAATTGGTCAACACCATATCGAATGCTATAGTCCCTGCTATGCCGGAGGCAGGAACTAACAATAAGACCCGGTGAAAATATGATGTGGCATAGAGACACAATTACACCCATCAAGCATCAACATATTCCATAAGAAGAGGAACATGTTGGCTAAGGAATCAAATCTTTATCACTAAAGAATGTTGGCAAAGGAATCAAATCTTTAACACCAAAGTGTAAGGATAAAGGTAACTATTATAGATTTATTAATCAACATGTACCATAGGTAGAGTGTTGGCTAAGGAATTAAATCTTTATCACCAAAGTGTAAGGATGAAGGTAACTATTGTAGATTTATTATTAATTAATAGTAATATTACATAGAGCATGGCATGGTAGAGATGGTAAAGGCACTAATGTTAATGGGACAAAAGCATCCATATTGTAAATTATTAATTAATAGTAATATCACATAGAACATGGCATGGCATGGTAGAGATGGTAAAGGTACTAAATTTAATGTGATAAATTATATTGGTTTTAGTGCAAGTATGCACTCATGGTGGAAGATTAATTTGGGGTTACATTTAAAATTTCAAAGATTTTAGACCTATGGATGCTTTTTAGCATACGAGGAGCACGATACAAAACAAAGAGGATGAAATTCAAATGTTGTTGATAAATGAGGATGAATGAAGATAACTATTTTTGTCGTGGGGAAAAAAATTCCGGGCCTGATTAAGAATACAAAGGAACGATATATTGTGTTACTAAAGATAGCAGTAGACCAAGATAAGATAAAAGGAGGAGGTGGAATTTCAGTGATTATTATTATGAAAGAATGAAGACAAATGTTCATGTTCATGTTCATGTCGTTGGGAAAGACAAACAAAGAAATATGGTAAAGAAGCTAAAGTAAAATATTACATTAAAT